>SNQJ01S0017483.1:159420-182785 GCA_010110895.2 Picea sitchensis
CGCCCAGTGAGAAGTTAGGGCGCGGGTTGTTTGTTTTAAGTGGTTTTTTGAGGAAATACTCAGCATGGCTTTGGCTAGGAAGAGGCATGAGTTGGCCTGATGCCAGGTAAACCTGTATGGTGCATTTTAGGGTTATAACAGCTACATAAGGGTGCAGTGCGAGAAGGCCTGAAACTAAGAAAAATTTGGAAAAAAGACAAAAATTTTGAAGGAACTTCTGGACCCAGAGAATCTATTAGGGTCTCTTTAAGACTCGAAGATTGATGGAAATGAAAAATGGTAAGTTAAGAACAAATGGCCAAGGAAAAACCACCAAAAATGGGTCGCATCCCCAGTGGAGTCGCCAATTTTGTTATCGTACAAATCGGTAGGTGTGGACACTAACAAATCTCCCTAGATCCACCTGGATCTAGAAAAAAATAGGACAAGACACGACTCTTTCTCTAAGTTGTAATCATTGAATCTACTAGTAGGAAGGAATAAGTGGCATACCTTTATATCGTTTCCTTAGGTATCTGTTGTTCCCGCTTCACTCCTGTGCTCTCATGAAGTTAAGTTCAAGACAACACAAACCAACCAAAGTGAATATACCAAAGCATATTCAATGTCAACTTATGCATATGACCAAGGAATTACACAATAAAGTAAGAGTGACTTTATGGGAAAGGGACATGTCGTTGTATCATATTAATTGAAAGTAGAAGATACAACCTTATCACCTTGATGTTGCAAGATTCCTTTCAGTGACACTTGGTTCCAACACACACAATTTCTTTGTACTTACATGAAGAGGATCCAATTCCTCTTGATAGACCAAATAGAGCCTTCAAGCTTCTGTCCAAGCAGGGTTCTTCACACAATTCTTTCACCAATTCTTCATTCAATATTGCTTAACCTTTTCCATTAGAAACCTTTCAATATATAGGAGAAGGAGAGATGGCTACATGGACGAGGATGATCCCATCAAATATGAGAAGTCAGTAGAATGACAACCATGCGAATGCCAACTCATTTTCTAGAAGATTCCCTTCTAGAACCCTCGATACCTCTTCTCCTTTCCAAGATTAAAAATAGGTTCGCACCCTATATATGGAGTAGACTGCGAGAATTTTGACCCCTAAGTGTGGGTGGCCTACGAGAATGAGGGATTCTTGAACCCTAGACCATAGGTAGCATGCGAAGTCATCTTAAAATTATGTTTTTGGAAGAAGACAACAATCATTTTTCTCAAGCAAAAAGTCCTTGTTGGGAGCCTGAATACATCATTGTTGAAACATCACCAGAGTGACCAAAATCACGTGTAACACTTTTTCATGTTATTAAATACTGAAAAATAGGTAAAATAATTCTATGATACAAGAGAGGAAACAAGTGTCGCGAACAAGCACTAGTTCCATACAGTGGAACATATGTATGCCCTATGTATGTGAATACGTGCAGGATATGGACACTCGGGGGGATGTTTCCTCTTGAGGTAAGGGTTTTCAAGTTGCAAAGGATATATGAAAGGAATTGATTGGTGAGTGTTGAGAAATGATGGGGCAATGTGATTATAATGAGGAAGAGGGAGTTGACATTAGGCTCAACAATGCAATCAGGATAATGAAATGCAATTACAACTTGACATTTGTGGGAGTATCATGGTTAATAGTCGGAATAGTAGATTGAGGAGAAATATAATGTTTCAACACAATTTCATAATGGGATATAAAGGAATTCCATACCTATGGAGTAAATTCTTCATGGGAACCAAATAGAAAAAGGGTTCTAACTAGGGCACCCATGTTTGGTAAATCTCTACAACTTAATAACGACACTTCTAGTAACAACGAGGAGCTTCTTTGTCGCTAAAAAATGGGTTCATACCTAGGGTATATGAATCATTGTCATAGGATGATGAAAAAATGTAAAGCGAGGAAACAACCTATCCTATATGCCAATGATGATATATACCTAACAGAAGCGCAAACGGACTAAGGAACGCTGAAATGCGTCATAACCTGAAAAAAATCTGTTTCAAACTAGATCTTACACTACATAATTAGTCCATATGTTTTCAAAAATAGAAAATACAAGTTTTCTGTGAATCCTAAGAACACCAATGATTCCATTGACATCTTCCAACCAAGGGTGAACTCAATAAGAAGATCGGTGACACAAAAAAAACAAAAATAAAAATATATACACTACAACACAATAATAAACAAAGCTCATGCATGAGCTGGATGGATAAAGCATAATAATTTTTGAGATAGATCCCATTTATGAGATCTTTCAACAAGTCCCCTTCATAATCCTCTAACTCATAGGATCCTTTTTCTAGGACACATATCACAATATAAGGACCATGCCACAAGGGATTGAATTTTCTTTCCCCCAATGGTTCTTTAGCTTGGTCATAAAAAAGGACCAAGTCACCCTCAACGTACTGCTGTGGACGGACAGATTTATCATACTGGACCTTAACACGTGACTTATTCTCCTTGATGGCTAGAGAAACATATTAAAGTTTCTCATCGATATGCTCCAGGTGTACAAGGTGTTCTTCATGATTAGTCATGTTAGGTAGGAGCTCAACTGCTAAATTAATAGAAGGAATCTCACATTCAATGGGGAGAACCAACTCCACTCTATGAACCAATTGGAATGGTGAAAAACCAGTGGAATTATTTACTATGGTTTGGTATGCCCATAGAGAAGGGTATAGCATCAAGTGCCAGTAATTAGATTTACTTTGCCTCATATTTTTTTGCAAAAGGGATTTCAGAGATTTATTCACAGCCTCTACTTGGCCATTTTCTTGGGGATAATATGATGATGAATGATCTTGCTTGAATCCCAGTTTTGATCTTAACTCTGTCATCGTCTTGTTTTGAAAGTGACTTCCATGGTCAGTGACAATATCCTTCATAATTCCAACCCGAGATATGATTTGATTGAATAAGAAGTGTGCTACAATCTCACCATCAGATTTAATTGTAGGCATGAACTCATCCCACTTGGTAAAATAGTCGACAACCTCGATAATGTGATGGTTCCCCCTAGTCGAGTCTGGGTTGCAATCCATGAAATCCACCCCCCACTTGGTGAAGGGATCGATGGTAATGACTAGGTGAAGAGGGGTAGGGTGTGAGGGCATATTACAAGTGAACACTTGGCAAGGGTGACATTTCTTTACTTCTTCTATGCAATCTTTAAAAATCGACGGCCAAAAATAAGTAGCTCACAATATTTTTTGAGTTGTTGCAATCCCAAATAAGTCACCACCACATGCCCCACTATGATAGTCATTGAGTACAACTTCAGCCTCTTCATGAGTTAAACAATGACATAGAATAGAATCCACCCATCAAATATACAAAGTGTCACTGATAATTAGGTAGTTTTTGGCTTGATGGCATACACGTCATCGGTTGTCCCTCGAAATATGTTGGGGAAGCTTCAGAGGTTGAAGATATATCAGAATGTCTCCATACCAAAGGTCTAGATATGATATAAGGAAAATGTTCTTATCAACAAATAAATCATAAAAAATGGTATCCTCATCCTACCTAGGGAATTCTGACATTAATTCCACAAAGACTAGTGATTTATTAGATTTTGCAGAGACAAAATTGAGATCAAACTCTTGCAAAATCAAAATCCATTTATTGTACTTCCCCCCTATGATATTCCTTGTTAGGATGTATTGAAATGTATTGACATCGATGACCACGATAATATTGCAAAGTAATATTTAATGGTGCAATATTTGAACCACATGTATGACTGCTAAGTCTAGATTTTCCACGTGAGAGTACTTCAGTTCATGACCAATTAGATTTTGGGTAATATAATATATTAAATTATCATGGATATCATCATCCTCCTGAGCGAGAAACATACCAACCTTCCTTTTGGATGTGGCTGTATAAAGCAGTAAATCTCTACTATAGTCTGGAGAACTCAACAGAGGTGCCAACACTAGGGATTTCTTAAGGGAATCAAAGGACTCATGGGATTTCTCATCCCATATAAACATAGTATCCTTTTTCAAGAGACACATAAAATACTTCATGATTTTGGCATAGTTGTCTATAAAGTGACACATGAATTTAACTTTCCCCTTTAAACCCTGAAGCTGGCAAATACTTTGCGGGGGAGTCAACTGAAGTATTGTGTCTACCTTCATTGGGTCCACCGTGACCCCTTATTTGGAAACTATAAATCCTAAAAGGCAGCCTGACCTGATGCAAAAGACACATTTATGAGTGTTTAATCAGATACAATAATGATGATATCTTTTAACAACTAGCGAAAGATGAACCAGATGCTCAACCCTCTTGTGAGAGTGAGCAGTGAGGTCATATAGATAAGCCTCGACTATATGTTTGAGGTAATGGGATGTGGAGTTCATAGCCTGCTTAAAATTCACTACAACATTTTTAAGGCCGAAAGGAATTTATGTTATGCAAGCCTACCCAAATAAAAAATGAACGATGTCTTATACTGATCCTTAGGTTTAATTTGAATATGATTGTAGTGTGAAAATCCATCCATAAAATAAAATATTTCACTCGCACACTCATCGATAATCTGGTCAATAAATGGTGTAGGGAAATTGTCTTTTAGACAAGATTTATTCAGATCCATGAAATCCATACACACACATATGGTTCCTTGCTTCTTATCCATAAGAATGAGGTTGGATACCCATTCATTCAAGGGAACCAAGTAGATGAAGCCAAAATTAAGCAACTTCTCCACCTCTGCCTTAATGGCGGGCCCTTTCTGGGATTCACAACTCTAATCCATTGTTGAACTGGATTAGAATTTAGATAAGTCTTGATTTGGTGTTCGACAATACTAGGGTCTATCCTTGACATTTCTTCATATGACCAAGCAAACATGTCTCATAATTCCTTAAAAATATCAGTGTAAATCAGAATTTCTTCAGGCGATCAATCCACACCGATATAAATATTCTCAACCTTGATAGGGTTTCAAGAGATGTTGATCCCAATGGTAGAAGAGATATTCACCATGTTCTCTTTAGCATATATTCAATGATTATCCAAAGAAACTATGGTGTAACCAACAATATTGCTCACAACATACCTAAACGTATCTTGTTCGATCCTTTCAAACTCTGGGAGGAAATAAGATCTATGGTGAAGGTCCTCCCAAGGCCTTTTAGGACCAGCCCCGGCCTCTAAGATCACTTCGTTTGAAGGAAGAGTACCGTTGAGGAAATCATGTGAACTAGATAATTTTATGGACCATATGGGGTCTAGGACATGATCCACCTCTTCCATCCTCTAAGAGGGAGGAGCCAGGTCTATAGTGGCTTCCTGGATAGCCTGATATGCAATCTCGACTACAGAAAATAGCATTTCCATTCTGATGTGTGAGTGACCTTCATACGACACAGTCCATGGGTCATCGAAATATGAATCAAAGAATGAGACATGAATGAATGACGATGAGGACTCATTGGAAATGACATTAATATACAATATTGGCCATGAGAAATTAAAGTTTCCCATCAAGGAAGGATACATTTCAACATTAATATTCTTAGTTTCCTTCTGAGAATTCTCGACAATGGGGACCGAGGGTACCACCGATGCAGAGGAACTAGATCGTGATAAATATAATTGGTATATCATCACAACCTTCCCTTCATGAGAAAATCATAAAACATGAAATATCGACGAAACGATAGTTGTCATAATGTATGTCCAATTATGTCCCAAAAAATGAATGTAGTCAAGGTGTGCATCAACCACCTCGACCTTGACCGCCATAGTTTTATTTCCTAACTGGACCTAAAGGGAAAGGGGGATACCATAGGGTATAAATAGACACCCATCAAATGCAATTAACATAGTTATAGAATAAGAAAGATGGGGAGATCCAATGGCTTTCCAACAAGATAGAGACATGACAGATGTCAAAGCACCTTCATCGATGAAAATATGTTTAATAGTGACATTCATACATTCCACATGGATTTGAAAATCCATATGGTAAGGTAAGAGAAACTGGACATATTTGACATCGAACCTAATAACTTTTGAGCCACTTGAGTTGAGATCTCCCAATGCAGATAACAAGGCATTCCTATGTGTTGGGCACGTCTGGAGTACCTCTAAATCTAACATCGCACATAACATTTGGACCAAATCTTTGACAATCGAGTAATTCTGGGTGGATGTGGCATTGGGATTATGAGCATAGTGCTTAAGAACTCCTTTCAAAATGCAAGGCATATGGTCAATCTTATGGATCTACAAAGGTGTTTTTGGAGGTGGAGGATCTTTACCCAAAGTAGGTTGAGAAGGACCATAATCATGAGTCCTAGTGGCTAAGCTAATATTATATCAAACCATATTTACGTATTGATGGACACCATCATGTGTTGGGGGGATTTGACCTCCACCCAATGCATTTCCAGTGTTCGAGGTTCCTAAGGCCATATTTTGATTATGCAGAAACAAATTAGTTAACACAGTATGTTGTTGCGCTATAATCCTTGAGGCATCCTCTATCTTAGGGAACAAATGTGTAAGGTGTTATTTTTTACACAACTTACATGGAAACTTCACCTTCCGATTTTCCTTCTTTCCCTATCCAACATTGTTACCAAAATTTTCATTATTCTTATTGTCCTTGTTCTTGTTATTGTTTTTATTATTCCCACCCTTACGATTATTATTTATACCTTTCCTATTATTCCCTCTGGGTTGTTGGTTACCCTTCGGGTGCATCGATTGCAGGGAATGTACTTTCGATGACTCGACTGGAGGAGACAAAGTCGTAGCTTGTCCCATTGCAGACTAGTTGAGAGACACATTTTTCATCTGATTAGTCACCTGGTTTGCAAACTTGGAATTTGTTGAGCCTATAATTCCATCAGCATGGGGTCCAGGATTTTGTCTTGGATCATTACTCAATCGTGGTGCATGAGGAATAATTTCATAGAGTATCCCATATTGAGCATATATAATATCTAATTGTTGATATTTCAATATGGCCTCTTCATTAGTCGTCACCCTAGATGTAGAAACATCCTTTGAAATATATGGAAATAGGGACTTAAGGAACCACTCTAGCATAAACTATGGAGGAATTTATCTTTAATCAACTGTTTTCTTCTACTCCATTCTTGAATGTGATCCATGATGTGGGTGGATTTGTCCTAACAAAAAATTGATAAAATATTGGTATTGACATTGTAATGAACCTCTAGTTGAAAGTGGTTGAGAAACACTAAGGAAAACTCATGGAAAGTTTGGTATGTGCCCCCTCATAACTTTATGTACCATTTCACAACAACCCCCATAAGGTTGCGTTGAAATAGTCTCAAACGAACCAAGTCATCATTAAGAGAGTTCAATGAGCACCATAAGTGAAAAGTAGTGACATTATCGCCTGGATCCTCACCACTCTTACCCTCGAATTTTTTAATGTCTGAGGGAAGCTTGGAAGGAACTTGGGGCCATGCCAGATCATGACACACAAGGTCATTCATTAATCTTGACAGATATGGAAAAATTACCAGGGCCAAAAAAGGGAGCCTTGGTTATGGCGTCTGAGACCATGCTCCTAGGAAAGAATGACTTTGAGAGACTATGGGCTGAGGAGAATTCTGGCAGACACCATGTCCTTACTTTGTAGGATAATATCCCCCTCCTAGATGATTCATGAAAGGTTGTAAAGGAATCATTACTGATGGGACCTCTTGTGAGGAAAAAGAAATATGATACAGAGGAATCATTACTGATGGGACCACTTGTGAGGAAAAAGAAATATGATACATATTACCCATGTGATCATATACACTGCCCCATGATGAAGGAAATCCATATGGGGGGTTTCCCATGTTAGAAAATTGATTCCCCTGTAATGTAATACCATAGGTTAGAGGAGGACTTTCCATGAGAAAATCATTTGTGGGAACATGAATTGTGGATGACGGATATATGTACAGGATATATGAAGTAGAAACACCATCCATTTTCCCATTCCATCCTTGAAAATTATAATTAGGATTGGGTCCTAATGTAGGAAATGACTGAGGGATATGCACCCCACTAAACGAGAAAATATTGAAAGGAGGCGACATGATCCTTCACCCAAAACTAGCATTGACGTTTATATGTCGGAATGGACGACGACATGTGCAACATCATATTAAACATACCAAAAGAAAAAGGATTAGAGGACAAAGGCATTGATTGAGCACTATAATTAGGAATCCTCGTCGAAAAGGTGCTAGGGGGGACGAATATCGATCGTGACGAAGTCACACCATTCAAAAATATAAAAGGATTCATCCCCATGGAATGAGAATATCCTCCATAAAGTTTGTTTGTTGTCTGATCCCTATCTGATTCGGGATACCCACATAATAACCCCTGCAAGAAACCTATGTGGATACCTAGGATAGGAAAATAAGGCCACCATAGTATAACCAATGCTTGGGAGAATAATGGCATATCAAGTCCACCGTATGGGTAGGGTAGATAAGCCCGAAGCTCAAGAAGCACCAAGGTACCCCAAGAACCCCAAATATATGAATAGAACCACATAAATATCTCTAGCACTAGGAGGGTATTGGAGGGATATCTCCACAACCAAATTCACGTGACCTCGTACTTAACTCCAGTTTTAGTGGATCTTCTAAGAACACCAATTATACAATGGATTTCACCACTCCATGGACAAACACCTATGTTGAGTTTTTCATCCTTGGAGAAGTTTACTCACAAAATCCTATTCCAAGGTCCTAGATCATAAACTTGTTTGTGTACCCTAAAAGATAAAATATTTCTAATCAATTTTAATGACTGAGCATCAATTTTAGTGGCTTATGTTTTACTCAATAGGTATGGTCGTGAAACTAATGGTGTTATGACTCAACATATGAAACATGCACATGTAAAAACACTACTCAGTACAAGTATTTTTTTCAAAAGAAATGGTATGATTCTAAAGGTTGTGCACAAGATGCAATCTCTTTCAATGTCAATGACAATGCAATCTTTCCTAAAATTCCAAGACTACTACAATCTAGACAAAAGAGAAAATTATTCAAATGAAATGCAAAATTTTTGTGTTTTCAATATAGGAAAATAAAAATGCAAAACTGAACTAATAAACTCTCATAAAGAACCACAACAAACATAGGAGGACAATACAACCAAGACACTAATAAGCTACTACTCAGACCTAAATGCAAGGACTAAACATGAGAAAAATAATAAGAAGCAAGTTTGCCAAAAATTCAACAATAACACAACTTCCTATAAATCTACAAGCACTCAATTAGAGACCTAAGAAGCCTAAAAAACACTCAGAACCCACCCAACAAATACCAAACTGAGCCTTAGAGACCATGTATGCCAAGAGAAACATTGACTGGGTAAGAATTAATCCAAGCAACTAAGATATACAACAATGTATAGGATTTTAAGCTACAAGTGACATAGAAAGTCAGGAAAACATAGAGCAATAAAAGAGAAAAATCACCAACTAACCCCAAAAAAGGAGAATCCCCAGTGGAGTTGTCAATTTTTTTATGAGGAATAAATCTCTATGGTTTGTGGTAGGACCACAATAGACAGAACGACACCAAGAAATCAACTCAAATCTCAAATATGTTAGATAAATGGAAATGCCAATAAAACAAAGGCTAGAATCCTACCTCTTCCATAAATTCATAGGATACCACCGTTGATCTCAAAATCCAAAGAGGCTCAGAATGGAAGATTGCAAACCAGTCAATAATCCTATGAAAATCGGTTGAAAATTAAGTAAAGATGATGATTCAAAGTATACAAATCAAAGGTAGTACATCTCAATGATTGGTAGTTTACTCTATGTGACAACTTCCAAACCAGATGTAATGCAGGTAGTTGGACATGTGGCATGATTTCAAGCAACACCAAAGGAATAACATGTTCTAGTAGTAAAGAGGATATTTAGATATCTTAATTGTACATAAGAGTTTGGATTATGGTATCCAAAAGGAAAGGATTTAACACTTATTTCCTACACATATGCAGATTGGGCAGGTTGCATTGAAGATCATAGAAGCACAAGTGTATCATCGTTCTACTTGGGTGAGTGGTTGACATCTTGGCTAAGAATGAAATAGTCATCAATATCATTGTCTATAGCCGAAGCATAGTATATTGCAATAGAAACATGTTGCACATAGGTTCTATGGATGAAACAAACTCTGGAATATATACAGGTTGAATATGATGATCCCATTCCAATATATTGTGATAATACAAGTGCCATCAGTATCTCAAAGAATCCAATGATGCACTCCAAGACGAAGAACATCCCAATAAAGTATCACTTTCTATGGGAAAAAAAGAACAGGTTGCAGATATCTTTACAAAACCACTTCCAAGGGAATATTTTGAGTATCTTCAATAGAGAATCAGAGTAATTTCTACTCCAAAATGAATGTTTTTTAATGCTTATCTTATATGTCTTAGATTTACATGAGGAAGCACTGCAAAGAGGACAGTTCAGTTTGGGGGAGTAATTTCAGGAAGATTTTAGTTAGGGGGAATATCCCTAAGGATATTTTAGTTAGGGGGAGCATCCCCGATGGAAAGTTAGATTTTCCATTGATGTCAAATGGGGAGAGATTCATCAGATGCATGAACAAAGAGTTAGATGCTTGGAGAGAGAGGATGGAGGAATGTTTCCAGGGGGAACGATGGTCACAGAGGGAGCATGAGAGATGCGATTTCAGTATTACATCTATTCCATTATATTGTTTCAATCAATGCCAAAGGGGGATATTTTTTATTAATTGTGTTGGTTTTCATTGATGTCAACCCTTGAAGCAATTCTGGTAGTAAATTTAGTTAGCTCCAAAAGTATGGTTAAGGTAATTTAGGTATGATGGTATGAAGTTTAGTATATTTTTAGGTAATACTATTCTATATGGATAGTACATGTCATGCCATTTTCGGTGATATGTGGAACACCACATAACTCCTCATGGTTAGAGAGTTATGGACTTGTGAAGTTGGAGAACCCTCTTGAGTTATCTAGAAGCCCCTAGAAGGTCAAAGAAGTCACATCATTCTAGAAACTCCTAGAAGAATTTGACTAGTGATAATGGGTGAAACAATGAGTTGATCATGGGTTAAGTTGTTGCGATAAGAAAATAATTAAAAATAAATTAGTTGCAACTAGAAGTGGAGAGTTTACTATTTATGTATAAAATGGTTATAAGTGCACAAGTGGTTAGAAGTGGGTTATCCCTAAAAAGAAGGAAGTTATGTTAATTTGGTTAGAAGTTAAACCCTTGAGGAAGCTACATGGAAGTATAAATAAGAGAGAAAGGCTCTCCTATTAGCACTAATTGAGCATATTGAATATCTATTATTGTGTAAGGTTTATTGCAAGTACTCATTAATACATCTGAAGTTACACAAGTCTAAAGTAGCACGAATGGTTGATGATGAAAGTTTTGGAATTGTAGAAATAATAAAAAATCCCTAGTTTTTAAGGTGTACGAAACAAGCCCATAGGGGTGCGGTCTAGTGGCTAGCGGACGTATAGTTAAGGCATTCGTGATGCTAAACAGGTCACAAGTTCAATCCTCGTCTTATATGGAGGCTAGGCTTGTGGGCGATGTGGTTCTCCCTAGGGGTTATAAGGAAACCTATAGGGATTCGACCCCATGTCACGTGGCAACCAGATACCACCGTCATTACCGATTCCCCTAGATACAAAAAAAAAAGGTATACGCAACTTGCAGTGGATAAGGGCACATATGTACAGGGGTTGGAAGTATAACAAGGCACATACATGTGATAAAATCCCTGAAATCTTGAGTTGTTGAGGTTGCCAGGTTCTCAAAGTCTGAAAGAAATCTCCCAGGAAGGTCTACAATGATCATGTACAACATATCTATCTACAGATTCAAAAGGTATGTCATATTATTATGTGTAGTTGGATATTGTTGTCTCCTTGAGATATGGTTATGGAAGTGTGAAGTTTTTCCTTAGAGAGGGTGTTGGTTTTATGGAACTTATGGTATGAGATAGATCTACAGAAATAAACACTGGTATGTTGGTATTATTCATTGGTTCATCTCATTGGTTCAAGTGTTGAGACATAGTTGTATTTATTAGTACATGATTGAGGGTTTTGGTTGTGAAGTGGTTGTGAATTTGTTTGTGTGGTGTGAGGATTCATAACATTAAGGGTTTGATGTCTATTCCATGTGAGGATTATTAAAATTGTTCATGATTGTACACTCATGTATGGAACATGACTAGAGAGACATAGATACATATGGTTAGAGAATGTATACAATGATGTATGCATAGGGCAAAACTACAGATAAGACACAATGACATGTTGCAGGTTGATTTGATAGAGGTAGAAAAGTGTTTTAATTTTCATAAAAGGTTAAAACCCTATCTTTCTGAAGGTGAATGTAGGCTATAGTATAGACATGTTGTGTACATACGCAGGATGTAGTATAGACAGGGAAGGTACATACATGAGCCGCAACATATACAGGTCATGTACCTATTGGGTTTTATTTGTTACAGGTTAGTGGCATAGGTTGGTTATAGGTTGTTGGTACAGGTTGGTACAAGTTTACAGTGGTATATCTCACAGTAATAATTTGACGATGGTTTCATCATTTGGCACTTATCTTTCAAGGAGGAAGGATGAAGAAAGGATAGGTAGTTGTAGCCACCTTTCAGTTGTAGCTGGAGAAAATAGGGGGTTGTATCCTCCTTCTGGTTGTAGCCAAAGAATTGGGAGTTGGATCTTCCCTCGAGTTTTAGCCTAAAAATATAGGGGGTCGGAGCCTCCTTCTAGTTGCAGGTGGAGAACAAAGGAAGTTGGTGCTTCTAATGAATGTAATTCTTATAGACATATAAGAAAAATAATTTTGTGGTTTTCTCTCGCATTGGGTTTCCACGTAAGAATACTAGTGTACTATGTATCATTGTTCATTATTCATGGTTTATTTACTTTGCACTTGTTGAATGATAATGATATATTGATCATAAATATAAATAACACTTACAGACTGTTGTTAAAAGGATTTTATTTCTCTATTATTGATTCACCCCCCTTCTCAGTAATCCAACACATGGAGATTATACAGGATGTGAAAACTCAGTTGTCCTCTAAATTTGACATGAAAGATCTTGGTGATGCAATTTTCATTTTGGACATGGAAATTAAAAGAGATCAGAAAAACAAGAAACTCTGGTTAAATCAAAGAAAATATGTTGAGACAATACTACAAAGGTTTAATATGTAGTAATGTAAACTAGTCAGGGTCCCTATTCTTGTAGGTGTAAATTTATCTGTGGATCAATGTCCCAAGACACATGAAGAGGAGGAGGAAAAGTCTCATGTTCCATATGCGAGTGCAGTTGGAAGTTTGATGTATGAAATAGTCTTTACTAGACCGGACATTGCACATGCAGTGGGAGTTTTGAGCAGGTGTATGTCAAAACCAGGGAAAGAGAATTGCAAAACAATAAATAGGGTTTTAAGGTATTTGTGTGAAACTACTAGTTGTGGATTGTGTTATCAAGGAATACTAAGGTTGGACAAATTGTTAGACATACATCGCTTTGTGGATGTAGATTGGGCTAGAGATATGGATCGCAAGAGATCTAGAAGTGGGTATGTGTTTAACCTATTTGTAGGAGAAATCAATTGGATGAGCAAAAGATAGTCTATAGTGGCACTTTAAACTATGAAAGTTGAATACATGGAAGCCACTCATGAAAGAAAGGAAGCAATATGGTTACAAATATTGTGTTTAGGTATTGGGTTGGTACAGAAAGTTGTAAGGATAGACTGGGATAGTCAGAGTGCAATTTTTATGGCGAAGAACCTGGCTTATCAATCAAAGACAAAGCATATTGATGTTCAATATCACTTTGTGAGAGAAATGGTTGAACAAAAGAAGGTATTTTTGATGATGGTGGATACTTTGAAGAATGTTACAAATTCATGAAAAAAATCTATGAGCAATGAGAAGTTCTCTTGGTGTAGAGGATCTATGGGCATTGATGCCATGGATTGTTGACTATGTAACCCTGTAACCCCCATGTATTCAAAGAAAACAACAAGTGGGATAATGTTGGGTTTGTGTTATATTCTTTGTCAGGCGTGCAGGAGGTAAGAGGGGGAGTTGTAGGTGGCTTTAGCCCCCCTGAAAAAAATATTTTTGCTCGGTTTTCGTGTCCATTTTGGGCAGTTTTTCGACACATGGTTTTTCTCCGATGGTTTTCTATTTCCCATCAAGAAATTAGGGTTGTTGACTAATATAGGTCATTGGATTAGGTTTTTGGATGTTGATGGATCTTGCATGTATATTGTATTGTAAACAATGTTTGTAATGAATGGATATAGAGTATGTTGGTTTTCTCGGTTTGGGTTTCCAAGGGAAAAATATATGTGTAATGTGTGTATTTTCCATTGTATGTTTTTTGTTCTTTTATTGAAAGTATATTTGTAGTAAATAATTGTACAAGGTTAAAATATACACACAGGATAGGGAGAGCTTGGGGGCTGAACATAAGGAGAGTTCAAACTTAAAGGGCTAAGGGATGTAGACTCAAGGATGTAACATGGGGAAAATTTTATCCACATTGTACTTGCTCTCAACTTTTTTCTTCCTCTTCAATGATTGTATATGGCTCAATTTATATCCTTCAAAGGGAATTGAAGGGTCAAATCAGAGTGTTTCCAGCATATGCAAGGCCAAGGATCACAGATCCCATGACTTGGCATGGAAAATATGAAATATTTTTAATTTTGAGCACAAAACCCGATGTACGCAGGATGTAATGGAGAAACCTGTGTATATGTATGTTGTATAACTGTAGCCAATGTATATGTACAAAAATTTGAATTTGTGACTTTTGACTGAGAAATATGAGGAAATTGGATCTGCAGATGGAAAGGGTAGGCAACCAAAGCATGATGCATAGACTGTGGAAAAAAGTGTTATAACACATCTTTTAAGGTTAAAAGGGTTTATAACAAGAAAAAAAGAAGAACAAATACTATTGATTCAAAAACTACATAGACAATAATTGAGAGAAATTCTAGTAGCATAATAGTTAAAAAAGGATATAGGAAATCCTGTCAGAAATCTAAACAAAAAGCACCAGAGGAGTAAGTGTCTAGAAGACCACACACTCTTCTCACCAATAAAATAAGATTAAATGAAAAATCAATTGCAGACCCTTCTTTAAATAACACAATCCTCACCATAGGGTATGATTCAGAGGGATCCTTGCGAGAGGATGAGGAAATACAAAGAGAGACAAAGCTTCCTAAGATTTTTCTAGACAAGATGAAGAAGAAGAAGAATAAGAGATCAAAAAATACATAAGATATACCAAAATAATGGTAAGTTGTTTAGACAGAGAAGGAAATTGAAAATAAAGTGGCTACAAGAGAAACTCAGGAACCAAGACAGGGAAAATCTCAAATTACTTGCAGAAGTTGTTCAACATGTTCTATAAGGAGAAGTACAAAGACTTCAAATGATAAGTACCAAATTCTATCAAGGGATTTCATAAAAAGAACAGAGTAATTTTGGAAAAGGATGTGTCTCTAGTAGGTGGTTCAAAATTTTGAAGACTGAACTTCCATTAGAGACTTTTATACAGGAAAATTAAAAAGCACTACTAGAACTTCTAAGAATGACAATTTCTCATTACTTTGTGAATTTTGAATATGCAACGTATCTAAAAAGTAGTTGATCCTATTGACAACCCTTAGTTGTATGTTTATCTACCTTCTAAAGTATTCTATTTTCCAAAGATGAGATCGAGATCTAATATGGGATATGGTCAAAGGGAAATATTAAAAAGTGGATATGGAATTGAAAATCAAATTTCATGCTCCAAATGAGGAAATCTGATGATGATATCAATATATACAATTTATATTTCTAAGTTAGGTTATGATCCATTAATTTTGGATCTTAGATCTATTTTTTAATTAATTTTGTATCTATAAAGGACATAATGAAAATTGAAGAGAGGGATGAGTTTTGGGTTTAGGAAATTGGTTGTAAAGATATATATTATATGCAGAACTATAGAATGAATGAATATGTTTCATTAGTGAAGAATTCCTGTGAGTTTAATATAAGATTGTCTCTCTTGTTTTCACAACCTTTTTGTTTCTTATTTGCATGAGATGATTATTGATGAAAATACATTAATGGTCTATGAATTATAGATTCTTGAACAATAAATCCTTGTTGTGATTTCCTATATTTCATAAGTTTCATTCAAGTATTTCAGTTCATAATTGGAAAACTTTTTTTGTTATAGAATATTCAACCTTATGGATATATTAATTGAACAATTTGTGAGATTGATATATTTACATATGTGCTTCTCCCTTCTTCCCTCTTTCATGTATTTGATTCAAAATGTCTAAATATTGATCTCATTTTCCTTCAATCCATGAGGTGTAGTATATGAGTCAGAGAGTTATCATTGATTTTTATATCCCAATCCTAGTTACTTGATACACCAACCAAAACACAAACTATTATCTTTTGAGGTGCCTAGGATTTGCTCTGTTGCAGTCAAGAGTAAACTCTAGGAGCTAAGACAACCCTCCATCTCTTTAGACACTTGTTCTTGAGGGAATAATTTATCCCTTAGTCGAAAAGAAGGGAGATGGAAATGATCTTCTATCTTCTCTATATGCTACCATAAATTAACCAAATTATTTACCTCCCAAGAAAATAATTGAAGAGATCCATGAGATATGTGCTTCCACTGGTTGATGTTAGACTCCATTTCTTAGAAACTATGAATGAATAGAGAGAATTCTAGGGGGGATTTCAAGTGAAACCTATAAATATTTCACCCTATCAAACTACAATTCAAATTTCTAATACTCCAACTCCCATACCTGGAAATATTTTTTTCATATGCTATGTCCATCCCCAAGATCTATAAATGTTGTGATTTGTTGTAGGATTCTCTCTGTACGAAATTCATTTCACTCTTCACTTTGAAGGCATGTTCATTGAATTAAGGAATTTTATAACTAAATCTATAATTTTCCACTAGTCTATCTTCTCCTCCAATTATTTGTTTTGTTATGCACTCTGCTTTCTCATCTATAGCTCCATCATCTTCCACATTCACCAACATTATTTCCTCGAGATCTTCCAATATGAAAATTAGTTGTGATTGATCTGTAATTGAAGTTTCCTAAAGGATTCTCTTATTTTTCCCACATCTCTGAAAGGCTAGATAGAGTTTCTTTCAAAATGTTGTCACAACCAAGATAACATACATGATTAGTTTAATAGATTAAATAAAATTAAAAAAAAAAGAAATTTTTCTTTAATCCATTCAAATTACACAAATTTATGGGTGTTGGCACCCAAATTTTTGGGTCCATTTTTGCACCCGCGCAAAAACGAAAGCTGTGCACACTCATCTAGTAGCTTTGTGAGCACCTAAGGAGATGCACAAAATAATTCCATAGTGCGCGCATCGAACGGAGTTTTTTTAAACAACGTTCCAAATATAAATGTGGTCAAGGGTGCATCGGTCCAAGTTTCTTCAGTTGCGTCAGAAACCAAGAATATTCCCACTGGAAGAAATAAAAGAATCATTGGGATATCTCCCAAAATGATTACTTCCAACAACAGAAGAAGACGTGGGTAAACCAAAATATGGGCTGGTCAGGAAGTTAATATTTCCCCTTATGAAGAGAAATTACATGGATCCCTGGCAGATACTAGAAGAATGCGAGGCCATTAGATCAGACAAGTGAGTGAAGCATAATAATGAAGGACAACACTCCCTAACAGAAAGAGATATAAAATAAAGATACTAGCTCAAAAAGGAGGCTAGTTATTTTCTGAATGCATCACTCTCAAAGTTTTGAGTTAGCCTATTGTAATCTTGTGTTGAATGGAGAAGTATCATGTGTCTTGTATCTATATGAATCTTAAATCTTAGCACAAGGTGCATACTGTTTTACTCCAACTATTTATATAGTAATGAGATGAAGTCTTATGACTATTCAACTCAGTTATTCAACACAATGTATATCTCTAATATGATGGAATACATCTAGTAATAAAAATATGGAAGTCCTATTCTATCCTGTGTTTTTTATGAACGAGTAACGCATGTGCATGTATCATGTTAATTATTAGTCTTTGCTAGATTATTAGATATGAGTTACATGGATTCCATTTGTAGTATTGTTAGTTATGTTTGATCCTCCATCCTGACACAAGACCTTATGGTCACTATGATCCTATTTGCAAATCGGGTGAGACCTTCCTTGTCCTTGGTTGAGGATTGATATGTTGATGCTTAGGGTTTTTTGTTGGACATGATCTAGATGAAACCTGGGTCTCAAACCCCGAGTGTTAAGAAGTTCATTTCATGCGCAAGAATGTAATGAAAAAACGAAATTGTTTAGCCCCAACAATTGGTTTCATTGTCGAGACCTAAAGTCTTGTTGAGATTGATGGAGGAAAAGAAAAATGTGGTGGCATCCATATAAAGAGGAGATTCAAGAATGGATATAATCCAAGGAGGACGAGTTTTTCCTACAAGATATGAAAGGATTGTGGGTGAATGCGAAATAAAGGAAAGGTAGATATATTTACTCTGATATACATGAAATCATTTTCACATAATTTCCATGTTTGTTGCTTGAAAGGTTAAAAACACAAGCATACATTAATTCATGTAGTATTCTAGATATAAAATAGTATGCATAACATAAATATTTTATATAGAAATGGAAGAACAATAATGATATAACCAGAATGATACCAGAATAATACTAGAATCACACCAGAAAGAGCACCTTGATGAATGATAGAAATGTTCACTTGCCTCTTCGACGGGGAAACCTCCAACAAAGCAGAGCTCTATTACAATAATATCCAAGAAAAAACTTCTCAAAACTTCTACTCTTATTTATACTAAATATGTCTATCCAAAAGAACAATCTACGGGAAGATCCTTCTAGAAGTGAAAGCTTCTATTAGGTCTTCTTACATTTGACTTATTCTTCAATATTGCAAGGAATTATTAATATTGGCCTTTATTATATGGAAATATATTATTCTACCTACGTGAGGGGTTAGGGAGGTGTTGAGGGGTCCGAGATCCCTTTAACTCAACTACAGGAACCAAACCCACCTAAGAGGCCCAATTAGACTCGTAAGTGTTTGATGAGTGGTAATGTTCTCCATATTCATGATCTTGTTGCGTTTATCGATGGGATTTAATGGCGATTGACAAGTATGTATTTTATGTTAATCCTTTTCCTCAAGTTAGGCAGTTCTTGTTTTTGTTCACATTATAACAAAAGAAAGATAAAACTCTAAACTAGATGACAAAGAGAATCTAACTATGTGTTTGGGGAAGGATGGGTTTAGGATAACCTTTATACCCTAGCATGTAGACGAATAATATCCAAACAACTTCAAACTAGTATTAATACCATTTTAATTAGTGGAAATTCAACATTTTCTGAGATAACAATTAAAGAAAAGATACATACTTGTGACAAGAAGCCAGTACAAGAAAAGTAATTTCCAGTACTCTATTATCAATCATAGGTTAACACAATCGATTTCTAGTCACAAATTAGAATAAAATAACTATTACAACATTATAAGATAACTTTAAATACAGGTACACCAACTCTTACTCAACAAAGCAACAAATATCGAATTCGAAGACGGAGATAATCCTCCTTGGTATAAACACATTCATGCCTTAGATGATAGAAGTGTCTTTGGTTCTAAACATAACTTCTTAATTAAAATAAACTTGCACAAAAATAGTTCTATTACAAAATTTTAGAAAAAGTCTTTCTCTCCAAAAACCATCGACCATTTGTCCCAGGTCGATCCCCTTATTTATAACAAAAAATAACTAAACTAAAAAATAAATACTAGAGTTTTGTTAAATTAAGAAAACGTTGCATGGCGGATTTATCTATATGTTCTCTTTTGCTTGTCTAGTGGTTTCACTGAAGTGGATTGTTCTTCTCGTACTCTGACCACTTGACAAATAGATATTTGCATGTGTTTTCATATGGAAACCTGTGTTGATCCATCAGAGCGGAAAATACCTCTTTTATCTCTACTGCCCATTCCTTGTACTTGATTAGCTTGACACTTAAGAGTTGTAGGACTGTAATATATTTGATCGAGTGTTCCATGAACTTCTTCACTTGACATAGGGTCATGCTTAAAATATGAAAAATCTCTTCTTCCCATGTCGATTCTTGCTCTGTTTGTCGCTTGACTATGTCATGCAAATCAGTGAAATCCTCCGGTGGACCAAACTCTGATAGGTTAATGCTTTTCATCTCCTGATTGATTTTCTCCCAAATTTTCTCGCACTCTCTCCATATGTCTTGTATATTCCACTGAGGTTCTTGGACCATACTACCCAGTATTCAGTTGCCTTTATGATTTAGGAGATTGTGCTATCCATTAGCACTCAAATGTCATGGTCTTCTGTGTCTCGACCTTTCTGTACTTCGCTAATGTAGTCAATCCGCTCCAAGGAATGATGTTCCTTTTCATACCATCTCTTCATGTATTTACAAGATTCTAGTCCCATGAGAGTATCCTCTTGAAACTTTTCTATGCAAGTGGTGAAGATATTTCTTTCGCTTGTGAAGTGCACGCAACTTTCTCAAAACTCACTCTTCAAGACTACTACTGCCTATGTTGAATTCTAGTAATACTTCGCTTGATGGCGCAAATGGTCCATCTCTTTCTTCATGGAGGCTAATTTATTTTCATCTCTTTTTTCTCTGTCTAGCGTTGTATCGACTATGGCCCGTCCTGCTCCAATTAGCTCATTCATCTTAGCATTTTCCATGTCTAGCAGTGTCTCCTCTGTGGTGATAACAAGTGTGCTATCGAGCGTGACTCTCCTTTTCTTAGTCTTTCTTCTAATCACAACCTTAATTTTTCTATCATAAGCAATTTCCTATATATCGGCGATTTCGTCTACTCACTCAGGAATCTCTTGATCTCCCCAGGTCAAAGTGTTTCCTAGGACTCCTGCCGTGTAGAAATGTTTTATGAATGGTTCTTGAAATTCATTAGCAGGGGAGGTTTTTGTATGCTCTAGTGACTTGGCCTCCTGTTGGTCTTTGTCAGCTGGTGGAGTCTTTTTCCTAGTTGGGGAGATAGGAAAATGATCGATATTAGCTAGGAGGTCAGCCGTTGATATGTTAATTTCTGGTTGTTTTGTTTCTTCTTCCTGTTCACCAACACCAAAGTCATTCTTGGAGATATCCTTCTGAGATTTCATTCTCAATTGGTTGAGAAATATAGTTTCCATAGTACTCTTAGACTCATGGTCTCCTTCCTAGGGATTTGGGATCAAAGCATCAGAAGTTGATTGGCTCTGCCTCTTCTGTGATTGGTACTAGAGTTATGAGCGAAACCTATGAAATTTCCTCATCTTCATATATGGTAATTAAGTCTATGAGGACAGTAGGCACACCCTTTCCACTTGATTATCTTATTATCCTCCGTTGAGCTATAGTAGTCACCAACGATCCTTCCTATGGTGACATAGGGCTAGGGTTTTCTTGATCAATAGTTTCCTTTGGTGAAATTGATTCTGAGCCATTTATCTCTTCTCTGCAATTGCTTGTGTGGTCCAGGGTAATACTCAAGGGTTCTATCAAAGGGTTAAGAGGGGGATTTTCTTCTAACCTTTGTATATCTCTTTGGGCTTATTTTAGTAACAACATCCCCCTCCTATGTGCATTTGCTACTTCTACTACTCTATTTTCTTCTCTTGTCCTGAGGGATTCTTGAGCTGACTATTCTATCTTTTCAACCTTCTCATCCATAGTCATTTATTTGAATCTGTACATATTGGGGTTGTCCTTTCTATGTAGAACCTCCTCCTAGTCCTAGGTACCCTTTGTAAATATTTCATCTTCAAAACTATCATGAGCATACAACCAATAGAAGGATACCTGCGACACGTGATGAAGTACCAAACCTTTTGGATCATGCTTATGAAATCGACCTGTGAGGAATCAATACTCAAGTTGGATCAACCCCTCTTGTTTCATGTGTGCAGTGTCTTTAACCATGTAAAACCCTACATGAAATCCATAGGGTATGAAATATCTCTTCGTGTCTTTCACCAAAGTGGCATTATAATCTTTCATATTGTTCTCGTAGCAGATTTCCCCCACAATGAGCCAGTCCAGGACATGAATGGGGAGTAAATTTGTGAAGAACCAAAGATTGAATACAAAAGCAGCACAACAGATATATAAGAACAATATGAAAAATCTCCTTTATTACTCTCAAACCCTTGAGGTAGGGAAACACCATACAATGGATCTTGTTATGGAAGGGATCCTCTCCTGTTCACTTGCCTCTTCGAGGGGGCATCCTCCTAATGAGCTTCAACTCCAAATACAATACTTCTCTTCATGTTCCCTTACATTGCTTGAATACCTTTATATAGTGCTACCATCACCTAAGAACATTCTAGAGGAGGAATCCTCTAGAAGTAGAACCTTCTAAGAAGTCCTCTTTCGTTTATTATATCTAACTACCATAGTGGGATTTATTTAATAATATAGTGGACCTAGTCCACCTTACATTGAATGACCTCCACTATTATCACTATGGGCCCTTTGGGCCCCCCTACTACCTCTCTATCTACCTTACATTCCATCCCCCTTATAAAATCATTGTCCTCAATGCTTGATGTACAACCATATACCAGGGTCCCATGGATAATTATGAACCATAATGTTGAAGAAGACTGAAGAACCAAGGTCCCATGTAGAAAGGAAATCCACCATAATGAAGTAGTCCAACCACCATTATAAACCAGGGTCCCATGTTCAAGTGTTCATGTGAACTCCACACAAAGATATCGGCACCCAATAACCAACTGAAAATGATTATCCCAATACTGACACCTATCATGTGGATCCAAATAAGAATATGCATTCACATAGTGGGAGAGGATCAAAGATGAATCTTGAAGGAATAATACCATTGTAAAATATGCAGGCTGGACATTGGTAACTAGCTCTTGATGTGGGACATTAATTTTCTCTACAAAAAGTGGAGTAGAGTCATCAAATAAAATATGGAAGTGGTTGTCATCCCAGAAATGACAACTATCCATATACCAATCATCGCAATCGACTTGGAGATCATACCAAGAATATATTTCTTGATTATATTCATCCTTGATGTCCACCATAAGAAATCTCTTTTGCATGTTATCCAATGAATTTTGAATACTAAGAAAACTATCATTGAGGTCGTTTGTGAGACCATCTACAA
>SNQJ01S0017483.1:194848-218378 GCA_010110895.2 Picea sitchensis
CACTTGGTGAAACAATTGAGGAACCTTCTTTAGTTCAGAAAATCTTGAGATCTCTCCCAGATAGGTTCAACCCAAAGGTCTCTTCTATAGAAGAACTTAATGATCTAAAAACCTTGGAGTTTGATCAACTTATAGGAACATTGACTGCATATGAAATGAGAATAGTTAAAGATAAACCCACCTCCATAGAAGCATCATTTAAAGCAAACAAGAATGAGAATTCTGAGCCCGATGAAATTGAAGCAAAATTTGTGAAGAGACTGAAGAAGGGATTAGGAAAATACAAAGGTAAACTGCCTTTCAAATGTTTCAACTATGGTAGGATAGGTCATTTTGCAAATAAATGTCCCCATGAAGGAAAGGATCGGGCATGTGATGATGAGGAGAAGTACAAACACATAAATTTCTTTAAAGAGAAAAACTTTAAGAAGAAAAGTCTATGCGTAAACAATGATGATGATCCTTCAGATGATGAAGAAAATGACTCCTCTATTGAAGATAAACTAAATGACTTCATACTTATGTCCAAAGAGGATTATGATAATAACAACACAGGGAGTGATGCTAATGAAGAAAAAGTTGTGGTTGACATGGAAGGAGAACTTATCAGTGCACTGGAAGAGATTGACAGACTAAGAATGAAGAACAGAAAGCAAAGACAATTTTTGATACAGTTCGAGAAAGACAGTAAAAAACTTGATGAAGACCTTGTCCTACTAAAAGTAGAATTAGAAGAGGCAAAGAAAATCGAAGACATTCTGAAACGACAGTTATCAGAAAAGAAGGAAAGATGTGAAGCATTAGAAGAAGTAGTAGTGAAAACTAGGAAAGAGATGGAGAAGTTTCAAGCCTTGTATAATCAAAATTTGACAAGTATCAAAGCCTCAGAAGGATTAGCCACCATCCTGAATCAGCAAAGGAATCCAAAGTTGAAAACTAGTTTGGGTTATGAAGAGGGATCAAGTAGTGGCAAGCCAAGAAATTAAGAACCCATCAAGTTTGTCAAATGTACAACCAATAACAACAACGAACATGCAGGAACAAAGGAAGACAATCAACCGCCCAGGATGAGTAAGGAAAAAGATGCCAGAACTAAATCTGTAGAACAAAGAAGTAATGCACTCACTGCTAAAAGACGTCATCAACCTGGAAGAAATTGATTTGCACAAAGAAGACAACCATTTCCCAGGTACAAAGAATTTTTCCATGGCTATTGTTTCTACTATTCTAACTTTGGTCACAAAGTTGTAAATTGTTCCTTAAGATTTAGACATGAGCAATTAAGATTTCAAAGGAATAAATACTTCCCACAACAAAGAATGATACCGTCAAGTAACAATCCTTCATAGACTGCAAATTGCCAAATTAAGTCTAGACACATACAACTAAGGAGGCCAAGAAATAATCAACAGCCAATAAGTAGACAACAATGCAACAATAAGTTTGACCTATTGAATAATGAGATTGAATGCTACACCTGTCATAACTTTGGAAATAAATCTATTGACTGTCGGTTAAGGAACTATGAACCAGATTCAAAATCCCTTGCTGAAAATGTCAAGTTTTGGAAAAAGAAGGAAAGTGACAAGTGTGGATTAGTATTGTCCGCTCAAAGAAAAAATAACCCTTGGTATATATATAGTGGATTCTCCAAACACATGATGGGAGACAAAGGCAAGTTTCTATCTCTAAGTGAAAGCAAATCAGGAAACATAACCTTTGAAAATGATGCTCCAGGGAAAATAAAAGGCAAAGGGATGGTGAGATTAAGTAATGGAAAAGGAAAAGCCCAAGATGTTCTACTTGTGGATGGGTTGAAACATAATCTTCCTAGTGTAAATCAAATGTGTGACAGAGGATGCGAAGTGTTGTTCACATCCAAGGACTGCAAGATAAAGTCTATAAACTCAGGACAAGTGGTGGCCAAAGGCATAAGGACAGAAAATAATGTATATGTGCTGAAAGAAAATAGAGAAGAATGTCATCTAAGAAAACATGATGAAAGCTGGTTATGGCATAGGAGACTTGGACATCTAAACTTTGACCACTTAATCAAACTCAAAAACCTCGAGGCGGTAAAAGATCTTCCGAGAATATCAAAGCCCCAAGATTCAATGTGTAAACCCTGTCAAGTAGGGAAGCAAAAAAGGACACAGTTTAAGTCCAAGAGCTTTACTTCAACAGAGAAACCACTCCAACTAGCTCATATGGATTTATGTGGACCATCAAGACAGGAAGGCATAGGGAAAGAAAACTACTTCATGTTGATTATCGATTATTACTCCAGACTTACCTAGGTTGCCTTTCTCAAGGAAAAGGCTGAAGCATTTGAGAAGTTTAAAATATTTAAGGCTTTAACTGAGACTCAAACAGGAAAGATATTAAAGGCAGTAAGATCAGACTGGGGAGGATATTTTATGTCAAGAGACTTCAAGGAATTTTGCGATGAGCATGGGATCAAGAGAGAATACACAATCCTAAGAAATCCACAACAAAATGGAGTTGTTGAGAGGCAAAACAGAACAATGCAGGAAATGGCCAGGTCAATGATGAATGAGAAGAACATTGGCCAAACCTACTGGGTAGAAGAAATACACACAACAATTCATGTTCTTAACAAAGCTCACCTCAGACCACAAAGTGACAAGACACCTTATGAACTATGGTTTGGGAGACCTGCTTCAATTAAACACTTCAAAGTCTTTGGGAGTAAATGCTACATAAAGAATAATGATGAGAACCTCGACAAATATGATGGCAGGGCTGATGAAGGTATCTTCTTAGGGTATGCTACAAATAGTAAAGGATATAGATTCTATAATAAGAGGCTGCATAAAATGGTTGACTGTATTGATGTGAAAGTTGATGAAGGAATCCCAGCAAGAGATATGTACAGTAATGAGTCTTCTACAGAAGACACAACTAATGTTGAATATGAACGTCCAAGAATCAAAAAACAAAGACTCTGAATCAGATGAAGACTCAGACACTCAGACAGACTCAAATTAGCAGTCAACTTCAAATTCCTCCTCCAGAATCGTTCGAAATAATCATCCTGCAAGTCAGATAATTGGAGAAAAAGACAAAGGTGTACAAACAAGGAGAAAGCTAATCAAAAACATCAAACAGTCTCATATAGCCTTCATATCCATGCTAGAACTCAAGAATTTTAATGACGCCAACAAATATGACCACTGGGTTAAAGCAATGAATGATGAACTTGATCAGATTGAGAAAAACAATACGTGGGAGATGGTTCAGATACTGGAAGGTAAAAATATCATTGGTTCCAAATGGATCTTTAAGAACAAGTTGAATGAGTAGGGACAAGTTGTTAGGAACAAAGCAAGATTGGTCTGTAAAGGCTATGCTCAAATAGAAGGATTGGATTTTGATGAAACATTTGCACCCATAGCAAGGTTGGAAGCTATCAGAATATTTCTTTCCTATGCTTGTCATAAAAGGCTTAAAGTCTATCAAATGGATGTCAAGTCATCTTTTCTAAATGGAGATTTAAATAAAGAAGTCTATATGGAACAACCAGAGGGTTTCAAACTGTCCGGTAACCCTAACTTAGTATGCAAGCTGAAGAAATCTTTATATGGGTTAAAACAAGCCCCTCAAGCCTGGTATCATAGACTGGATATGTATCTTAAATACAAAGGGTTCAAGAGAGGAACAACTGATAGCAATCTGTATATTAAAACAGAGGATAATGATTTGCTCATTGTATTGGTCTATGTGGATGACATCATCTTCGGATGTAATAAGGATCCATTGGTACACTAGGTTGCTTCTGCCATGGAATCTAAGTTTGAAATGTCCATGATAGGAGAACTGTCATTTTTTCTTGGTTTGTAAATTACTCAGAGGTCTGAAGGGATGTTCATTTCTCAAGAAAAATATCTAAGAGAAATGTTGAAAAGTTTTCAAATGGAAGATTCTAAACCTGTGGGCACACCTATGGTTACTGGCTGCAAATTAAGCAAGGATGATGACTCACCTGATGTTGATCATCGTTCATATAGGTCAATGATAGGCAGCCTGTTGTACATCACAACATCTCACCCAGACATAATGCATGTTGTAGGAATGGTTGGAAGATATCAGTCTGCACCTAAACAGAGTCACTTACTAGTTGTCAAAAGGATATTTAGGTATCTGAAAGAAACAATGACTTATGGTCTGTGGTATCCCAGAAATCAGAATTTTCGGTTAACTGCTTATTCAGATGCAAATTGGGCAAACTGTGTTGATGAGAGAAAAATCACCAATGGAGGAGCATTCTTCCTGGGTGACTCATTAGTAGCATGGCTTAGTAAAAATAAAGGTTCCATTTCTTTATCAACCACAGAAGCAGAGTACATTGCTGCTACTACCTTTTGCACTCAGGTATTATGGATGATTCAGACACTTGCAGACTTGGAGGTAAAATACACTGCACCAATCCCAATTCATTGTGATAACACTAGTGCTATCAGTGTGTCTAAGAATCCTATATTCCACTCCAAGACCAAGCATAATCCCATAAAATACCATTTTCTGAGAGAGAAAGTCACCAATCAGATTGTTCAAGTTCAGTACATTCCAACCACAGAACAAATAACAGACATTTTTACTAAACCCCTAGCTAAGACCCCTTTTGAATATCTCTAACAGAAGTTGGGAGTCATCCTGTTTCACACCTAAGAAAGTCCATCCTGTTAGGGGGAGTCTTATATTGATTGCATATCTGATACCTCCTAAAAATACTACCATATCTCGGGGGGAGCGTGCTTTCTTTAACATTGATGTCAAAGGGGGAGAAAAGGACAAGTCAGGGTGCCTTTGTTTCCATCAATGCCAAAGGAGGAGATTGTTGGCATGTTTAACAGACAGAGTATTCTTGACATTGATGGCAAGATCAAAGTATGCATCGATGGAAAATTAGGGACACAGTAAGCTTAGGAGGAATTAGCACAGAGTCGAACGCAGTGTGAAGGTGTGCTTGTTCATTTGATGGAAAACAAGCAGGCAAGGAAGACCAATAGTGCAACTATGATTGAACGACAAGATCAAAGTGTTGGTCAAAATCCATTTTGGAGTTTCGACTACTGGGATTTCGGATACAGAGAGTTGGAGATGTCAAGAACTCCCACTGTAGGAGTCTCGAAGTCATGAAATGCGAAATCACAATATAACCTGAACCATTGGATCAAGGAAAAATCTGGACCGTCGATCCAAGAAGAAGACATGGCGAAAGATCATGCTTTCACTGACTGAAAATTCAAAGGAATGAAATGCTCCAACCTTTCAACTCGCGAAGTCGTGAAATGCAAAATCCTGAAAACCCGAAACAGGCACACTAGTCGGATTTTTGAATACTGGGATTTCGGTTACTGGGAGATGGAGGAGTCAAGAGTCAAGACTCTCGTCATCAGGAGTCTCAAAGTGCCAAAATGCGAAATCCCAAAAACCCAAAAAAGGCGCATCACTCTAAGTATTCGATACCGGTATTTTGGATACCGGGAGATGGAAATGACAAAGACTCTCATCATAAAGAGTCTCGAAGTCGTGAAACCCAAAGTTGCAAAATGATAAAAGACTCCACATCGGAGTTTCGGATACCGGGAGGTTGAGAGGTCAAGAGTCAGGACGATGCATCACAGGAGTCCCGAAATCATGAAACCCGAAGTCGCGAAATGATAAAGACTCCATATCGGAGTTTCGGATACCGGGAGTTTGAGGAGTCAAGAGTGGAGACTCTTCATCTCAGGAGTCCCAAAATCACGAAACCCGAAGTTGCAAATTGTGATTCACCAAAATTAGAAATGTTGGAGTACCAGATCGTTGATCCGACTCCATTTCGGAGTTTCGGATACTGGAACTTGGAGGTGTCAAGAACACTTCACCACAGGAATGTCGAAGTACCGAAATGCGAAATCGTGAAAAGCACTTTATGGATAAGTGCTTGGTCTTGGCCATGGTCATATCGAGGAAGGAACTAGTCCATGCTAAACCCCATTTCAGGGATCAGGAGATGGAGGAGTCAAGGGAATGACTGGAGAATCCCCAAAATGCGAAATAGCGAAATGCAGTTTCGAACTAACCGATGGTCACCACCTGTGGTCACATTGGCGGAATATGGGGGAAGGAGCTAGTGTAGACAATCTCCTTTTCGGAGTTTCAGGGATCGTGACTGGGAGTGTCGAGACACTTGGTCACACGAATGTCGAATTGTCAAATGACGAAATGCAAAAATGATGAAATGTCTATATAGCTGGTGGTCACTGCCGATAGTCACGGAAGAAGAAGAAGCTAGCATAACTGGGCTCTATTTCAAGGTTCGCACTGTAACTGCAAAGAAACTACTGATGGTTTCTTCTAGAGGTGTGGAAAATACTTATGTGTAACTGCCAAAGGAGCAGAAGAGTCTAAGGGAACCTTCCAGTGGAATGAGGACTGGCCATAGAGGCGATTGACAGCTGGAAGAGCCTTTAAAGCCTGTGACTGCAACAAAGAGATTAATCTTGACTGTGTCAAAGAAGACGATGAGTCTCATCTACCAGAGAGGCTGAGGAATCTCAGTGTAACACCCAGTGATGTTGGATGCATGGGTTTAATAGCCATAGAAGTTGAAGAGTTTCCATGATGAACAGGCAGAGGAAATGACATGCAGACCATGCAGAACCACTGCATACAGTGAATGCACAAGATGCATGGGGAGAATAAGAATGTGGGACAAAGAAGAGATTGATTTTGGTTGTTGTTGGGTGTGATGTATGTGAAAAGAAGAAGGTGGAGTGTAGCAGCTAGGAGGCACAGAAGAGAAATGGGGCATTGAAGAGGAATGGTGCATAGAGTACAAAATATAGAAGAACAAAAAGTGCAAAGGATGCGTGCAGGAAGACTGTGAGGCAGACAGAGCAGCGAAAATCTTGCAGAACAGTGATGAGACTGGTAAGCTGTTGTTAAACGTTATATCACTATAATAAGTTTCAGTAACACATATTGGTAATCCAAGGTGGTAGGGAGGTTCTAGGGAGGACTGGTGTCCTCATAGGTTCAAGTGGGTGCCTTAACACAGGGAGTTGTAGCTTCCTTCTAGTTGGTGCTAGAGAAACCAGGGACTTGGTGCTTCCTTCTAGTTGGTGCTAGATAAACCAGGGAGTTGGTGCTTCCTTCTAGTGGGTGCTAGAGAAAACAGAGAGTTGGTGCTCTCAGAAAGTTGCAGCTTGCAAAACAGAGGTTGTACCCTCACAATGAGTTGGTGCTCATATGTATGATAATGTAAAGAATGTAAATAATACTTATCATATAAAGAAGAAGAGGTTTTTACCCTTTATGGGTTTCCTCGAGAAATATTTGTCTCTGTGTATCTCATATATGTGACTGATGTTGAATGTGCCATTGCTTATTTCTCTGCATTATTGTGATCATCATTGAGTGCCTTGTAAAGAATTTAAAAGAAGCATAATTGTTTAAGCACGGTAACAACTGATTCACCCCCCCTCTCAGTTGTCCAACATGTTGAGGGTGGAAAAATTGGCACTTAGCTTCCTCACTTCTTGTTGGGTCTCTGTGAAATTAGAGTGCAAGGAATTGAAGCGAGATTCCAAGTCTTGGCTACGGGTGTGGGCCATGATGAAGAGGGAAAATGAAAATGGATGGGTGGGACCATGCAAAAAAATGGGTTATGGGTGAAGTGTATCATGATGATCAAGGTGATAAGGGGAATCTAAATTCTAAACATGGAGAAATTTGTAGTAATTTTGCAACCCGAATGTAGGAGGCACAGTTGCGTGACAATAGATCTTGTTTTTTTTTTTTTTGTTTCCATCTCAAGATTTAGGGTATGTAGGGTGTCTACAGACAAGGGTTTTTCCTATTCTATAGCTCTTTGATATACACACGTGGTCCAACATTAGTATTCAACCCAATATCTCAGGGCACCAACTAATGAGGATAGACTGTGCCCTTAGTTGTACTACCCAACTACCTAGGCACTAGAGAGTATCTTCTCGACTATTTTTCTCAGTGGAACTATAGCAGTTAGGCAACCGATCAGTTTATCTATGAAGGGATTCAGTATATCTAAGTCGATCCATATACATGTGTTGTCTCATGTGCTACCACTCGAAGGGGTATCAACAAGGGTTACAAGGGTGGCCAAAAAATGTGTGCTTGAGTACCACTTGTATTTCCTACGTGTATGACTCCCCGACCGCGGTTTCATGAGAATAACGAAAAATATCTATAGATTTAAGATGCCTGAATACGTATCTACCCTGGAAAAAAAATAACACACAATTTTCTGCCAAGGAAAGTGCTCTGATACCACTTGTAGTATTCCAAATATAAAATAGTAACCAGAACTGAAATATTTTAGCTAGAAATGGTAGAACAACAATGATATAACCAAAACAATACCAAAATAATACTAGAATAACACCAGAAAGAGCACCTTGATGAATGATAGCAATGTCCACTTGTCTCTTCAAGGGGGCAACCTCTAACAGAGTAGAGCTCTATTACAATAATATCCAAGACAAAACTTCTCATACCCTATACTCCTATTTATACTAAATATGTCTATCCAAAAGAACAATCTAGAGGAAGATCCTTCTAGAAGAGGAAGCTTCTATTAGGTATTCTTACATTTGACTTATTCTTCCTTATTGCTAGCCCTTATTAATATTGGCCTTTATTACATGGAAATATATTATTCTACCTACGTGAGGGGTTAGGGAGGTTAGGTCCCAAACAATTTGGCGGTGTTACCATCAGAGCCAATACTATGGGATCAAGACAATATTGGTAGTCTAAAGGGATTGGATAACAAGTGGACTCAGGCCATTGATTTTTGGTTTTCTCGAGTAAAGGAAGGCTACATTATTGATTTTTCTATAGAATATAGTGATTCTTTTAGCGAGGCTGGAAGAAATTTTGAAGAAGGTTCAAGAAAGTTGATGTTATAAGAGATCCCCCTTTGGATCAAGATGTTGTTCATAGAAAAAATAATTATGCACATGGATCGTGATAGGATGGATGAGTAAGCCCCCTAGCGATGGGGGGTTTCTGGAAAAGGTGTGGAAACAAGAACCATAGTATGGATCCAGTGAGGAGGATCCAAGAAGTTGTTGAAATGAGGTGAGGACTGGAATGGACCCAGAAGAGTAGAGGAGAAAGAGAGTGAAAATACACACAAGAAGAGTTGATATAAGTAAGAAAGTTGAGCACAAGAATAGAGAAGAGTTAACCGAGGGTGCACAGTGAGGTGTCGGGCCCAAAATGAAGAGGAAGCTCACACTAGGAAGTGGTGTGGGAGAGGATGTTGTTCCTAAGTGGAGAAAAAGTGAGGAAAGTACTATGAAGAGGCTTGGAAACAAATATACTTGCAGTGAAAATAGTGGTAGTGAGGGATTAGGTGATGAATCTCTTACCCTTTGGCTATTGCAGTATGTCGCAACCTTGAGAAGAGAAAGAGTGCACATCTGTGGTGCATGAGCATAAATTTGTGGTGCGTTAGTGGACTTGAAAGAGGAAGCATCTCATAGTTATGCGCTGAAAAAAAGAGAATTTGTCGTGTAGTACAATGGGTTGCCAATAAGACAATATTTTGGCTCTTTGTGTAGTGGTGGTACGCTAAGTAACCCAGTGAGTAGTGCGTAGAGAAGTCTCTTGCTAAGTGAAGAAACTGACTCTGTGCAAGGTGACAATGCATAAATCATACTAGGATATGAATCGCGCGGTGGTAGTGCGCAGATCAACCTAGAGGCAGGAGCACTCATTGGTAGTGAGAAGTCAAATCAGGAGGAGAAGGTGCATAATGTGGATACGCCAGACATGAAGAAAGATGGATTTTCCCCTAATGGTGGGGGATATGAATTGATCATGTTGGATTGTCTTGTGCGACTGCAACAAGATGGATTTTTGTGTCCCCTCACAGGAAATTTGAGGAGAAGATGGTCTTACCCTCTCTTGGCATGCAGGGGGCATACCTGGGGTTAATCATTCAAATACCAAAAAAAACTTAGATACTGGCCCTTTCAACATCACCTCCAAATAAAGTGAATTCTCACTTGAGGCATATAGAAGGGTTGTAGGAACCATGGTTCTATAGTGGTGAGGGGAAGTGAGGCATCCTTCATGTCCTTACTTCCATTTACTCATGTGCGCAGTTCTCATAGCTTAATACTTTCTTTATTATTAAAAATAATATATGCGTGAAATTATACCATCATATGTAAGCCATACATTCATCATATATCATAAAACATCATAAATTGCAAACACATCATAACACAAAAATTTACATGGTTCACCCAACGTGGGCCACATCCACAATGACTGACTTCTTATATTATTCATTAATAGTTTTCTTACAACTGCACACTATGCTACAACATATGCAACAATAACATCTCTCAAACCTTCCTAGTCATTATGTTGCAGTGCAAGTTCACTCCTCAGTCATACCTCATATTTCTTCCTTCTCTCGACTCCCTTACTAAAAAATCACTAGGAACTTACACACACACACACCATCTCTATCTAAGAAACCTTTTACATATTTATACATAACAATAAGGCTAATCCCATTACAAAAGTGGAAAAAGTGTCCCCCAAAAACTGGTTACAAAAGTGGACAAAGTGTACCCAAAACCCAATGGTTTATAAATGTTTCCTTCCTTTTGTTCGTTGCTCTATCATGCATCCTTTTGTCACACTCTTTGACTCCTTGAAGTCCTCTCCATCACACAATCTGGTCCATCTTATAATTTTATTTTACCCTTTGACTTCCTTTTGGCACAGATCCCAAAAAAATCCAAAATGCATGTCCAACAGACCCCCAACACTCACCTGTGGCTCATCCCAAGCCACTAATGCCTATTTCCAGTGTGCCATGAATGCGTCAAAGGTTTCCTTTTATGTTGTGGCCTTCTCCTTGACCTCTATTCACTTCTACAAAATATGGTCTACTATTTCAACTGTAATGTGAGCCTGCACCTTCTTGACACCTTCTTCAACTGCATTTATGATGATTCCTTTAGTCATTGTGAGGGTTGTTGTCAATACGTATGCTTATTCCTATAAGAATTATATATATTGTGTGTAGGCTTGTTGTTCCACCCTTATCTGATTCATTTCTGAATACATCTTTCAGTTCTAGTTCATCACAGTTACCACCTCTGCTGGTGGAAATGTTCCCATTGTTGATTGTACTTTATGCACCTTTCCCTGCACTGTCTGGATATTCTGACTTATCTCTTATTGTACTCTATATTCATTCAGTTGTGTTCAAACACCCATAGTGTTAACAACCAAATATCAATATAGCATATAAGAACCTCAGAATAAGTACTCAACGCCTTGAAAAAGAGAGAATTTCAGATAATAAGCCTCTTCAAGGGGGAAACCTCCTTATACCAAATAAATGTCCAAATATAAGATGATTCCAAATGAAAATGTCTCCTTGGTATATATAGGAAACTAGGAGGTACAATTACAACTAATGGACCCAAGCCAACATAAATAAAATAACATTACTAATGTAATATGTCCCAATTAAGGGGTAATGTGCCATTATTTAAGACTTAAGATTCCCCTCCCCTTGAGACAAGTGTTGTCCACAACGCTTGAGTAACTTTGGATGCTTCTGTATAAAAGACTCATCTTCCCAAATGGAATCTCCAGCCAGTAGTTTCCTCCATTTAATGAGATACTCTAAAATGGATCTATTCCTTAGTTGGCAAATTCTTGTGTCAATGATGGCTTCAAGATCCAATATGATTTTCCCTTCCTCGTCAAGTTCTGGAAATATAGTTTGAACTAGGATCTTGTCACCTATAAACTTCTTTAAGAATGAAACATGGAAACTGGGTGTACTCTTGAAGATGCAGGAAACTCCAATTTGTATGTCATAGTACCAATATTTTGCAACACCTTATAAGGGCCATAGTACTTTGGTGATAATTTATTATCCTTCTTGGATTGCTTGAGGGAAATCTATTTGTATGGTTGTAGTCTTAAAAACACCGAATCCCCTACTTCAAAACTTCTTTCACTACAATGTTGATCTGCTTATTGTTTCATGTGATTTTGTGCCATAGTTAGGTTGTCCTTTAAGATTTGGAGAACTTTTTTTTGATGCTCGATGTGATCTTCCACTATTGGAACCTTAGATTTTTCTTTTAGAGAAGAAGTGATGGAAGGAGGTTGGTATCCATAGAGTGCCATAAATGGTGTCATTTGTTTTTGTAGTATGAAAGGAAGTGTTATACCACCATTCCTCCAAAGGTAACCATTTGAACCATTTTGTTTGTTTATTAGAGACAAAGAAACGAAGATAGCCTTCCAAGAATTTGTTCACTATATCGGGTTGTCCATTAGATTGAGGATGATAGGATGAGGTATTAGACAATTGAGTACCCAAACAAGAAAACATTTTTTTCCAAAAATGTCCAATGAAGATGGGATCTCTGTCACTTACAATAATCTTTGGGCTTCCATGTAGCTTTTGAACTATCTCCATGAATGCGGTGGCAACTGTACTGGCTTTGAAGGGATGAGAGAGTGAAAAATAGTGTGTGTACTTGGTCAGTCTATCAACAATCACCATGATGACACTCTTTCCTTCAGACTTCGGTAACCCTGTGATGAAATCCATGGAAACCTCCTTCGAGCGCTAACTTGGGATGGCTAATGGTTGTAAAAGACCTGGGGTCTTAACTGTTTCCACCTTAATTTGTCAGCAAACCAAAATTTATGCCACAAACATTTGAACATCAATTTTAGTTCCATCCCAAAAACATTCCTTCTTGACCCTATGGTAGGTTCTCAAAAATCACGAGTTCCCTCCTACCAGAGAGGTGTACAATTCCAATAGTACCTAATCTTTGAGTTGGGAATTCTTACATAAATATAACCGATCTTTGTACCATAGTGAATCATTTTTCCATGTAAATGTATCTGATGCACTGGAATCCTCTTGCAACTTTTGAATGAGAGTCCACATGTTTTCGTCATTCTTCCATTCATCCCTTGCTTCTATTATCCAATTGAGTTCGATGATCGAGATAGCACAAAGAGAGGCCTCAACATATTCATCCTTTCTTGAGAGTGCATCTACCACAACATTTTTCTTCCCTTTTTTATAGATTATTTCAAAATCATAACCCAATATCTTGGTCACCCATTTTTGTTGTTCTTCTGAAGATAGTCTTTGTTCCAAGAAGTATTTAAGACTATCATGATCTGTTTTGACCTTGAAGTGCCTAGCTATTAGGTAAGGGTGCCATTTCTTTAATGCATGTAGTATTTCCATCATTTCCTTCTCATAAATGGGTTTGTGTAAGTCCTTTCCCTTGAGTGGCTGACTTTCAAAAGCCATGGGCCTTCCTTATTGCATTAGGACAACACCAATTCCATTTCCCAAGGCATCACATTCCACAATAAAGGTTTTTGTGAAGTCTGGAGTGGTGAACATAGGATATTTTCACATCACCTCTTTAATTTGTTCAAAATCTTTAGCTGCCTATGGATTCCATGAAAATGCATCCTTATTACTTAGTGTCGTTAATGGTGTTTCTCTTATTCCATAGTGTTGAACAAACTTGCGGTAGTAACCTGTCAAACCCAGGAATCCTCTAATATTATTCAATGTTTTGGGAATCGTCCAGTCCATCATGTCCTTAATCTTGTTAGGGTCTACCTTGACACCTTCATGAGATACAATATGACCTAAATACTCTACCTCCTTCACCCCAAAGAAACATTTGGATGGTTTGGCATATAGTTGTTGCTCCTTTAGTAGTTGTAGCACCTTGCCAACATGTCAAAGATGATCCTCCCAAGACTTGACATAGATTAGTATATCATCAAAAAATACTAACACAAATTTTCAAAGGAAGGGATTGAAAATGGAACTCATCAACCCTTGGAATGTGGAAGGCACATTTGTAAGGCTAAAAGGCATGACCAAAAAATCATAATGGACTTCATGAGTTCAGAATGTTGTTTTTGGGATATCTTCTTCCTTCATTCTAACATGATGATACCCTGAAAAAATATCCAATTGTTGATTAAGGTTGGTTGTCATTGATGTCAATCCTTGAGAAAAGTCTGGTAGCAAATTTCGGTAGCACAAAGTTTTGGGTAATGGACCCAAGGTTTTTTGATGTATAATGGTATGAGTTTTGATATATTTCCAGGTAATACCATTCTATATGGATAGTACATGTCATGCCATTTCTGGTGGTATGTGGAACGTCACATAACTCCTCACGGTTTGAGATTTATGGCCTTACGAAGTTGGAGGACCATCATATGTAGGCTTGAAGCCCCAAAATGTCAAATAAGTCAAAGATCTTGCAAAGAAGAAATTATTATTTAAATGGTAAAGAAAAGTGAAAAAGTCAAGGAGGATTATTTAAATAATAAAGTGAAGTGACAAAATCAAAGAAGATTATAAAGTGAGGTGACAAAGTCAAGGAGGAATATTTAAATGATAAAGAAATGGAGAACTTTCTAATTATGGAAAGTGGTTAACCCTAAAAATGAGGAAAATAGGTTAAGTGACCTAGAAATAGGTTAAGTGACCTATAAATAAGTTGAGTGACCTAGAAATGGGTTAAGTGACCTATAAATAGGTTAAGTGACCTAGAAGTGGGTTAAGTGACCTAGAAGATGCTTTTAAGGAAGCCACTTGGAGAGTATAAAGAAGAGGAAAGACTCTCTCATTTCAGATCACACTTGAGAATATTGAATATCTATAGGTGACTGGGGTAAAAAAAAGATATATAATCTTAATTTCAAAGGGAAGGTGAAGAAACGAAGGCCATAATTCAAGGGAGGATAAATTCTTTTGATGATGCTTTCTAAGGTATGTTATTTACAGGCCATCTCACCATTTTCAGAATAACTTTTTTTCTAGAATGAGTCAGACCGTGACATTGATAGGTCATTGAGGAAACATATCCAAGTATCTGTGGTAAGAAAATTTAGCTTTTGGGTCGTCGTAGTTTTGGAGTTACACTCCGTGGAAAGCAGGGTTTGTGGCTAGTCCTGAAACTAGTCTAAAACAGGTGTTTCAAGTAAAAACATCATAACTTATTCATAACATATCCTAATTCAGTAAGACCAAATGTGTTGGTTAGATTACTACCTATAGTATTATTTGTAACAGTTTCATATCTATTCAACAAACATTATGTGTGGGGCACGCTCTACAATGTCTCTCTCTAGAATAAGCCAAAATTCATAAAGGTATGCCATTTTTTCTATAAATCGTTTTTTGAGAGGTTCCAAGTAGTTCCACCTGGAGGAATTTCATAAAAGAAATTGAAGAATATTGTGTACTATTTTTAGATCTTTATTCATTACAAGTACATATTTATGATTATTTCAAGTTAGGGTTGTTGACTAATCCCAAACTAGTCATGTGAGACTAAAGAAAAGGTTGATGAAAATGATAGTATCTTGTTGTGAAAGTTAAGGAAGATTCGCAAGTATGTGATCATATACACCAGGTCTATTACATAGTTACACATCATATTTTGATGATGAAATTGATGAGGGATTTTGGTTAAGGTACATTTTGGGTACATGGTTGAGACAAGTAGTTGATGAGTTGGCACATACATGAGATGTATAGTTGATGATGTTGGTACATATTGATGAGTCATAGTTTATTAGTAGTTGACACATGATTGGTACATACTTGGTACATGGTTGGATGCACTTTTTTATGGTACAAGTTGATTACAAGTTGTTTGGTACAGGTTGGTGCATGGTTGATGCAGTTGTTTATGGTACATGTTGATTACAGGTTGAGGTACAGGTTGATGCATGGTTGATGCATGGTTCAGGTTTATTAGTATAGGTTTACAACAATATATCTCACAATGATAGTGTGACAGTGGTTCCATCATTCTACTTCTACCTCAGGGCGGTTGGATGGGGCAAGGACAGGTGGTTGTAGCCACCTCTAGGTTGTAGTCGAAGAACATAGGGGGTTGTAGACTCCTTTTGGTTGTAGCCAGAGAATAGGGGAGTTGGAGATTCCCTTAGGTTGTAGCCTGAGAAACAAGGGGGTTGGATCCTCCTTCATTTGCAGCTGGAAAACAAAGGAAGTCGGTGCTTCAAATGAATGTAATTCTTCAAGACATATAAGAAAAAACATTTTTTGGTTTTCTCCTGCTTTGGGTTTCCACGTAAAACACTAGTGTACTATGTATGTGTATGATTATTCATTGTTCATTTCTTATTTACTCTATATTTATTGGATGATAATGCTACAATGATATAACACTTGGATTATATGGTTAAAAAGGATTGCATTGATCTATTATTGATTCACCCCCCCTCTTAGTAATTAAACAACTGGTATCAGAGATGGTTCCTTCAAAAATTAGTTTAACCACTGAAAGGTAGATCATGGAGAGAAACAACTTGTATAAAAATGGAATACCATAGTTCAATGGAAAAAATTATGCATTTTGGAGCATAAGGATGAAAACATATATACAGGCACATGGATTTGAAATTTGGTAATCAATTGTAGATGGATACACAACACCAAAAGTTCCACCAACAAATGACAAAGCAATGAAACTCGGTCAGAATAATTCCAAAGCCAAAATTCACTTCTTAATGGTCTTATTGAAACAATATTCACCAAAGTTTCACATTGTAAATCCGCTAAAGATACTTGGGACAAACTTCAAAATATTTATGAAGGAGATTCAAAAGTCAAAGCAGCAAAGCAGCAAAGCTTCAAACTTATAGAGGTCAGTTCGAACAACTTAAGATGAAGGAAGATGAGAATATTGAAACTTACTTTTTACGAGTTGATGAAACAGTAAATGAAATCATAGCATTGGGAGAAGAAATCAAAGAATATGTAATTGTTCAAAAATTACTAAGATATCTTCCTATGAGATTTGACCCTAAGATATCAGCACTAGAAGAAATATCAAATCTAAACTTAATAAGCATTGATGAATTACATGAAATCTTCATAGCATATGAAATGAGAATTTAACAGGAAAAGAAGCAACTTTTAAAGCATCCAAAAATTCAAATCAAAAGGGAAGGCAAAAAGAAGAACATAGCAGCAACAGTGATGTCTCAGAAGATTATGAAGAAGTGGAAAACTTTGTCAAAATACTGAACAAGGGAACCGACGATAGGTATAGCGGTAAGCTTCCTTTAATTTCTCTTAATTGTGATGGTATTGGTAATTTTTCTAACAAGTGTCCTTATAAGAAAAAGAGAAATGATGAAGGTTACTCAAAAGACAAAAAAACATATAAAGGCAAAAGAACCACAAAATAAGTTTTCAAGAAAAGATTATGCACCAAAGAAGACATCTCATCATCTGATGAAGATGAAATCAGTGACAGTGAGACAGAAAGCATTCTATTCATGGCAGTAGAAGAATCTGATAAAGAAGACTCCGAAGAAGAATATGAATAAGTTGAAGAATAAATTCAAGAGGTAGAATTTGACTACCGAGAGGAATTAATGTGTGCCATAGAAGTTATCAGCAGAGAAAATAAGAAAAACAAGAAACTACAAGCAGAACTAGACAAGAAAGAAGACACTCAAGAACTAGAATAAATGATCACAAATTTGAAGGTTCAAATAGAATAAGATAAAATAAGTGAAGAAGAACTCCAAGAAAAACTAGAAGAAAGAGACAAGAACATTGGAAATTTGGAAGCAAAGATTGTCACGTTAAGAAAGGATATTCAAAAGAAAAATATGCAGAACAACTCAAAAGTTTTGGATAACATTATTAGCAGTCAAAAATCTCATCATGACAAGTCCGGACTTGGATACAATCAGATAGAAAAAGGATCAAACTCCAAAACAACAGAGCAAGAAACATATCCAAAAATATTTGTAGAAACAATCAAGGGGGGTAGGAAGATCTACAAGGAAGATTACAGGGACACTCCTCCACCGAGAAGATTCAGATTTCAAAATAAAAAACTGATAGATAGACCTCAGGAAGAAGAAGAATTCATAAGAGTACCTCCTTTCAGAAGATCTTCAACTCCCAAGTATCAAACTATATTTTTTTGGTTTATGTTATGCATGTAATAATTTTGGACATAAAGTTATGAATTGCAGAGATAAAAATAGGAACAAATACAACTTTGAAAGTCATACACAAAGGGGTTATCAAAGAAGGCCTAGTGAAACACAGAGAAGAAGTTACAATAGGTTTGAATCTTTGAGAACTGAAGTGGAATGTTACAAATGTAACAATTTTGGACACATGGCCAAAGATTGCAGAATGACAGTACCTCCTAGAGAACCATAATAAAATAACAACAGTTACAGAAAAGACCTCAGAAAAGGACATGGATAAGAAAGCGGGATTAGTATAGCAATGAAGAATGCACATTCGCTCTACAAGCTAAGCAGAAGAAACATGGTTGGTATGTTGACAGTGGGTGTTCAAAACACATGACAGGTGAAAGAGACAGGTTTCTTACATTATGAAAGGAAATATATGGATCAGTCTCCTTTGGAAATGATGATTCAACGAAAATCATTGGAAAAGGAACAATCATAATTGGGAATAAGAATACAAAGGTAGAAAATGTTCTACTAGTAGAAGATATGAAACATAATCTTCTAAGTGTGATTCAAATGTGTGACCAAGGTCATAAAGTTACTTTTGATTCACAAAAGTGCGAGATAAGAAAAGAAGGCTCAGGAAAATTGATTGCTACAGCTGCGAGAAATTCAAGCAACATATATGTGTTAAGTGAAATTGGAAATGAAAGTGTTGTCTAGGAAAGGAAGATGAAAGTTGACTATGGCACAAAATAATGGGTCACATACATTTTGATAGCCTTGTCAAAGTAAACAAAAGAGAAGCAGTCCGAGAAATTTCCCATATCACAAAAGCAACCAACACTTTATGCAAGCATTGTCAACAAGGAAAGAAAACAAAGACCAGGTTCAAATCAAAGGAATATTCAACGACAAGACCACTAGAAATTTTTCATATTGATCTAGTTGGACCAACTACAACAAAGGTCTTAAAAGGTGAGAAACAATTTATGTTATTAGTTGATGATTATACAAGAATGACTGCATTTTTCTTTCTCAAGAATAAGTCAGAATCTTTTGAAAACTTCAATATCTACAAGGAAATGGTTGAAAATGAAATGGATTCAAAAATCAAATGCTTGAGATTTGATAATAGAGGAGAGTTCAATTCAAAGGAATTTATGGAATACTACAGCAGTCATGGAATAAAAAGGCAATTCTTTGTTGCTAGGACACCTCAACAGAATGGAGTTGTTGAAAGAAATAAAAGGATGTTACAAAAAATGGCTCGAACAATGCTAATGGATTCAACATTGACAGATATTTTTTGGACACGACAGTGCATACAACGGGTCACATTCAAAATAGAGTAATGCTTAGAAACAACACTGATCAAACTCCTTATGAGCTATGGAAAGGAAGACCAACAAATGTAAACCACTTCAAATTTTTTGGAAGCAAATGTTACATCTAAAGAGAAGATGGAAGAATGGAAAATTTTGACTCTCATGTGGACAAAGGAGTACTTGTTGGTTACTCAAGTACAAGAAAAGAATACAAGTGTTACAACTTGGGATTGAACAAAGTGGTGGAACGCATCAACGTAAAAATTGATGAAACATGTAGACAACAATTAAAGGAAGAAGAAAATGAATCAATGGAACAAATTTACGAAGAAGAAACAAAAGATGAAAAATAAAGGGAAGAAGAAGAGGATCTGACAGAAACAAAAGAGCAAGTTCATCAAGTAACTCCAAAAACACCTAGCAGATGAGTATAGAAGAATCATCCTTCAGATCAGATTATCAGAAACAAAGACGTAGGAGTTGAGACAAGAAGAAGAATCCTTTCACCAAAACAAACGTACCTAGCACTCACATCTACAATTGAACCAACCTATTTTGAAGAGGCTAGCAAGGATGAATTTTGGAACAAGTCCATGGATGAAGAATTGGATCAAATAGAGAAAAATGACACTTGGAAATTGGTTCCAAGACGAAAGGATAAGAATGTGTTTGACACAAAGTGGGTATATAGGAATAAATTGAATGAATATGGATAGGTTACAAGGAACAAATACAGATTGGTATGTAAAGGATATGCACAGGTTGAAGGAATAGACTTTGAAGAGACATTTTCCCCAGTTGCCAAAATGGAAGCAATCTAATTGATTTTAGCTTATGCATGCTCAAAAAATATTAAAGTGTATCAGATGGACATAAAATCAATTTTTTTGAATGGGGAACTTGAAGAAGAAGTCTACATTGAACAACCAGAAGGATTTCAATTGTCATAGAATGCAGATTAGGTGTGTAAATTAAAGAAGCCCTTGTATGGTCTAAAACAAGCTCCTAGAGCATGGTACTCTAGAATGGATAAATATCTACAACATGCAAGGCTCAGAAAAGGAAGTGCAGACAACAACCTCTACATCAAGGTAAGTCAAGATAGTATTTTATTAATTGAATTTTATGTTGATGATATTAAATGACATGAAACTGACACAGAGATGTAAATTGGTGGATCAAATGAACATGGACTAACATGGGTGTTTAAACAGGAAATTTCTGATGGTTGACTCTCGAGGTTAATACTTACCTTGAACATTGAGGCACAACAGCAGAAACATGACATGGACCAAAACATGATGATACAATGGACACAGTGACTTTCTTCAGGTGACCCAAAGGAGTAAAGAAACTCAGAGGATTGGTTCAGTGTAGAGGTTCAGCAGACTAAAATGTATACAAAGACAAAGTGTCGTGTTCAAGGGCGATTGTAAGAGTGACTGGAGATGTTCTCAAAAACTGCTTGGCTTGCTTCCTTCAATTTTTCCCCCATCCATATAGACGAGTACCTATTTTTAATTTAATGAGCTCGAGGAGGGTAACACATGCTCGATATAACTCACCTTCAGTAATTCCCTCTTCCTTTGTTTAACGAACTGGAATAAGTAAGGGTTCGGTCCCATATGGGTCCTTCAATGTATGATTTGTTTAACGAGTCCAAAGAAGGTAAACTCAGTGATTTTTCATGTTTAGAGAGCTTGAAAAGAACTTAAAGATGACTACAGTGTTGTCCTTTTTCGTAATGTTTGTCTCACGAGGCCAAAAAAGAGATAAACTACCACTTGAAAGACACCCTTTCAAACCTTTTAACGAGTGTTAAAGGAAGCAAGATCACTCGACAATCGTTTCATGTTTAGAGAGTCTGAAAAGAGCTTAAAGGAGACTCCAAGGTGTTTCTTTTTTGTATAACCTTTACGAGTCTGAAAAAGTGATAAAAGTATACTCGATTACATTCTCATATTTTTTCGAGCATGATAAAGAACAAAGACTAAGCTTGGTATTGTTTTCATTTTTACACAATCTTGAAGCAAAATTAAACTACGTTTGTAAATTCCCAATGTAATTTCCAAAGGTTGGGATACCCATGGATGGTTGGTAGTCTGCCCCCAGCTTGAAAATATAGTGGCATAAATACAGAATGATAATCAAAGGCTGGAGACATGCCCCCCCAAGATTCAATTCATTCACCGACTTTGAGGTTGTCACTAATTTCTGTACTAGATGGAGAAAAAGGATACAGGTGGATGAAATGAAGGTTAAAAAATGAGACCTAACGAAAGACTTGAATCGACATCTACGAGATCTAGCGAAAGACTCGACCTGATGGGAGAGGTGACTGTTTTATTTTTTAACAAGCTTGACACAGTAAAAGACCTATGCTCCAGGATCCAGGTTCAATCCCTAGATTTTTGTTTCATTTTTTAACGAGCTTGCTACAGAGAGGAAAACTATGCTCGTAGTTTCTGTTTCATTTTTTAACAAGATTGCTACAGAGAATCGAAACTATGCTCGTAGCTTATGTTTCATTTTTTAACGTGCTTTCCAAAGAGAGGGAAACTATGCTCACGACCTCTTCTTTATCATGGCTTCCAAGAGGATAAATCTCTGGAAGGACACCATGTCAAGGGACAAAACTCGGTCATGGCCTCCAAGAGATCTTCACTGGATGGAAGAAACACACTCTAGAAGGAAATCATGTCGAGGTTCGTGATAGGGGTAAGGAGGTTAGGCTCCAATAGCCCTACCGAAGATATCACCATATCAAATATTGGATCTAAGTCAACAGAAGTTGAAGTCATGGGAGACAACGCCACATAATTGACCTGTGGCAGGGGTGATATTGACTGCATATAAGACCCATTTAGGGATTTCATTGGGTTGATGGTCATGTCAGGGCCAATAAACTAAAGTTGATCAATAGTCACCATTCTTCCATCGTGAGGGAAAGATATCAAACGAAAAAAAGTGGACACAATAGCTTTCATGTCATAGAGATAATCTCTCCCAAGGTGTAAATCGAAATCCAAGGGGTCATGGACTACCATAACATCAATAAAGATAGTTTTCCCTCCCAAAGTTACAGGAAACTGAGGAAGGATCCCTAAAGGGTGTCTGGTTCTTCTTTTAAAAGTGAACATAGTCTGGGTAACCAATAGAAGTTGAGGATAACCCAAAGCTTGCCAAGCAATAGAGGACAAAATACTAATGTTCGAACCCTCATCTATGTTAAGAACCAAATATCAATATAGCATAGAAAAATCTCAGAATAAGTACTCAAATCCTTGAAAAAGAGATAAATTTAGATAATAAACCTCTTCGAGGGGGAAACCTCCTTATGCCCACATAAATGTACAATTCCAAGATGATTCCAAATGAAAATGTCTCCTTGGTATATATAGGAGACTAGGAGGTATAATTACAACTAATGGAATAAAGCTGGCATAAATAAAATATCATTACTAATGTAATACACCCCAATTAAGGGGTAATGAGCCAATATTAGGGCTTAACATGCCCCTCCCCTTGAGACAAGTGTTGTCCACAACGCTTGAGTAAATCTAGATTCTTCTGTATAAAAGACTCATCTTCCCAAGTGGAATATTCAGCCGATAGTTTCCTCCATTTAATGAGATACTCTGAAATGGATCTATTCCTCAGCTGGCGAAATCTTGTGTCAATGATGGCTTTAGGCTCCAATATGATTTTTCCTTCCTCATCAAGTTCTAGAAATATAATTTGAACTGGGATCTTGTCTCCGATAACCTTATTTAAGCATGAAACATGGAAAACTAGGTGTACTCATTAAGATGCAGGCAACTCCAATTTGTATGCCATAGCACCAATCTTTTGCAACACCTTATAAGGGCCATAGTACTTTGGTGATAATTTATTATCCTTTTTCGCTTTCTTGAGGGACATCTGTTTGTATGTTTGTAGTCTTAAAAACACCCAATCCCCTACTTCAAAACTTCTTTCACTACGATGTTGATTTGCTTGTTGTTTCATGCAATTTTGTGCCATGGTCAGGTTTTCCTTTAAGATTTGGAGAACTTGTCATTGAATCTCGATGTGATATTCCACTGCTTGAACCTTAGATTTTTATTTTAGAGAAGAAGTGATGGAAGGAGGGTACT
>SNQJ01S0017483.1:218388-233167 GCA_010110895.2 Picea sitchensis
CGGCTGGTGTAACAGCTTCTTCTCACAGCTGCTGATGTTGTTCAGCATCGCAATTCACGGGTTGTTTCAGCCACGTGAATTGCGCTCTTGACTGTGTCGGCCTTGACTGCTAACTGTCACGGCTCGTGTTTCAGCATTGTGGCGGTCTGCTCTGTGTTTCAGCATCTGCACTTCTGAACTGAGTGACAGCTCCGTGTTTCAGCATCTGCATCCTCGAACTATGTAGTTGCTCCGTGTTTCGGCATATGCGACCTGTAGCAGCTCCGTGTTTCAGCATATGCGTCCTCGGACTGTGTAGCAGCTTCCGTGTTTCAGCATCAGTTCGACAGCGACTCTAGACCGTTCTGTGTTTCAGCATCGTCCTTGAATACTATTCTACAAATATGGACACTTATGCACTTCTAATCAATGGTTAAGTACAAAAGTAATGTAAAATATTATGCAAAATAGATTAGACATGTAGTGATGAGAAAGGACGTTGTATACCTTGGAATGATCGGATGAATTGATAGTATAAGTCTAAATACAGGTGATCCAGGGTATAATAATGGAAAAAAGTATGGGAAAAAAGGTACAATATGTGGTCCTAACACATTGGTACTCCCAGGAGTTTATGCCATTAACACTGACTCGACCTAAGGTCCGCTATGTAAAAAAAACAAAACACGCTATGAATCTAAGAAGTAAACAATCAAACAAAACTTTCCACAATGAAACCACTAGTTGGTGATGAAATCCAATGTCACAATATTAATATAGGAAGGGGTGGGGATAGAGCTAGTGGATCAGTTATGTTAGTGACCTTATTAATAGACTTATGCCTTGGTGAAAGATTCCACACAGTAATTGTGGATTTACCCTCCAAGGAGCCCAAGTGAGTTTGAACAACATCTGTTCTAGGTACAATGAGACTTCCCTTCACCGTCACCTTGTGTAAGACCCTAAATATTATGGCTACTTAGGTCACCATCTCGCAGTCATCCTCTAGGTGGGTACAGTCGACAGTCCAGTCTGAACGTATGGGCAAGATAACAAGTTTGAAATCCTTCAAGATAAATGAGGACAAGTGGACCGGTAGAACTCTAGAGGACCCTGAACGGATTCAGAGTTCACGAAGCACCGAGACCAAATGAAGATAGTTGAACCTCAAGAATAACCCCCAATATACGATCTGACTACTATGAATGGTTAAACCATAGAGGGATAATCTTCGTAGCTCTTATGAATGCGACCTCATGCGTAACCCCTATGTGAGAGGGGGATCCCAATAAGCTAATACGAAAATTGGATTTTCTCTCCCTATCGCAAGATGCTAAGTTTGTTTGAAAGCTTTGGAAAGTTATCCTTTCAACCTATTCCAAATCCCTACACCTTAAGCTAATGTAGGTTTTCTAACAGAAAATGTAAAAATGTCTGATGAATTTTAGTTTAGCGCTTGATTTTAAGGTTGTTGCTTACTCAAGAGGAAAATGGCGTGGACTAAATGATTTTTTGATCGACTCTAAACAATGCAAAGAAATGAGAATGCAAACATTTCACTTTGATGAAATCTATATTACGAGAAGGAGAAAACATTTATCATTCCAGATGCACAATGTCCCAAAATGCCAAAAACCATGCAATTCTGCGACTTCAAATGCAAGCTAGTTTCACTACCCAAAAGCAAGAATGAAAATATATTCTTTTTTTTATTCTAATGTATAGATAAATTAAATACAAATCCTTTAATTCTCCACAACTTTCAATCAGGTGGAAGAGTCAAATGTAGATGAAAAAGACACGAAGCAACAAAAGTTTCAAACAAAGCATGCGCTCAAAGCAATAAGAACTGAAAGAAAACAAGTAGAAAATTTTCCTAAAAAGAACTCAATCAAGGATTCAACAACTGACAAACATTCATTGAGTACAAGAAGATGCAAAGAAGAATCCAAGAAAAGACAGAGAGAAAGAGAAATCACTCGAATTGTCCTGACAAAACAAGCAACTAGAAAAGGCAATTTCACATTTCTGAAAACTTTTCAAGCTCCAATAAAGACAATAAGGGGTGATAAAAACCAAATATAAACTTAAATAACTTCACAAAACAATCACAAATTTTGGGTAAATACTTCCACAAAACAGGCTGAGAAAATCTGAGCAGAAAAGGGCAAAAATCCTCCAAAAAGGAGACCAGCGCTCCCTGTCTCAAGGGTACATAGTGTTACAGCTCTCCCTAAATCACTGTAGGGAAGATCTAGAGCTCTAATATGGCCTACAGGGGGGCGTTGGTCCACCCATAAATTCAAAAAATAATAAAAATAAATGAAGAAAAACTCACCCAGAATGCATAAAAATTGGTGAAATTGCTAGTGAAGGTAGGAGAAGGCTAATGGATGATGATCAAACACTAAGAGTGATCTAAAAGGTGGGAAAATGTAATTAAATACAAGAGGAAATGTTTTGGAAAAATGACCTCAAATATCAAATGGAACAATGGATAGATCTTTGAATTTCCTTATAATAGCTTTCATTTAGCCAGATAAATGAGAAGAAAACAATAAATTGAATCTAAATCTTCAAAGAATAAGAGTGACTTCAAAGTAAGGAATAAAAAGGTTAAAAATCCAAAAAAAACATAATCAATTCTTAGAAATCAATATTTTGGAGGCCAAAACAAGGACACACTGAGATGGTATTAACCTTGAGCAGATGAATCAGCAAAAAGTAGACTCAGAGATCAACTCCTAAAAGTTTTTTAAACAGAAAAGGACTAGCACTCTGGTGTCAAGGGTACTAGATAATTTCAACACTCTATGGGAGCCTACAAGGGAGTGCCATTTCTCATGTGGTAGAGGCAGGGGAGCATTGGCCTCTTAGAACTCAAAAACTTGCCCAGAAATTAAAAAAAATAAGGAAAAATCAGAAATTGAATGTGTATGGGATGAATCCAAGGGCCAACAACACATCTAAGAATTAGAGACACGGCATGAATAATATATAAGGATGAGAAAAGGACAAAAACAATACCAAGGAAGGAAACCAAAACTAAAATCTTTGTCTCCCAAGTGGAGTCCCCAATTTCTGTTACAGGAAAATCCCCTTGCGGATAGGTGAACTTCCTCTTGGATCTAGACCCCTATAACCAAGACAAAAAGGTGTTAAATTTGGTCACTGACATCCCCTTAAACCTAGCTAAACTAATCTATATAGAAGAGGAAGAATATGTACCCTTTTTCAATGTTTTTCCTCACCCAATTCCAAGTTGAGCTCTGATTAGTCTAAAACTAGATCCAATCAAAGACAAAACATGCTTCCTATTCTACTACGATTAGTCTGAAACTAGATCTATCCATTAAATACAAGTTCATGTAGGCATACACAATCTTGAAGGAAACATACCAAGCACATGTATTAATGATAACTTGATAGAAATACTTAGAGACCTTTGATGTAGATGCAACAACTTCACCAATCTCTCCTTGTCCAACCCTTTGCTCAAATGATCCACAAAAAAAATGACTATGCTTCACTGATTATCTCCCTTATGAGATCATAAGTTTTATGCCTTCAATGTCCTCCTTCCTTATGAGATTATAAGTTAGGTATATCTCAATATCTCTATCTCTCCTTTCACCATGAGGAGGCCTCCTTATATAATCTTGGAGAGGCCCAACCACCTTAGAGATTCTTGGGATAGGTTGAGGATCCTTCTCCATCAGTTATGGATCTTCCCTAAGATCTAGCCTTGACCTCAGATTCGAATCCAACCAACTATAGATATGAGGGGAAGTTTTCCCTGATTTTTCTCAACAACCCAAGATTTCATCAAATAGCCCAACGCTCCCCTAGAATGGGGCACAGAGTGTTGCAACTCTCTCCCAAAGGAGGGAAAGGAGCGTTGGAACTCCCTAACAGTGGGTAGGGGAGTGCTGCCCAAAAATTCCTCAAAAAATAAAAACACTCCCCCAGAAGGGTGCACAGAGTGCTGGAACGCTCCCCCAAAGAAGTTCAAGGAGCGTTGACACTCCCTGACAATGGGTAGGGGAGCACTGGCATTCAAAATTCATTTTTAAGTGGTTTTTTTCATGGAAAAATCTTTGTACTCTTCATCAAATGATTTCTCTTTCTTAAACCAATATTCAAGGGTGTCTTTGAAGTGTCCTTATGATTTCATTCAAGACACGACATAGGCAATATGACTGTATGATGTCTGTGACACTTGCGACACTTATGGATAAAATGCGACACTTGAAATGACGACAATAGGTCATCATTGAAGTGAGTGATTTTTATGTGTAACAACAGTTGACTACCACAATATCGTGTAATGCATTGGCAAGAATTAGCACTCCTCAAACCCTCAATATTGAAGGATATATCAAAAAGAAAAAGGTAATAGTCCTAATTGATTCTGTCAGTACTCATAATTCCATTCACTATAAATTAGCTAAAGCTCTCAATTTATTTGTATATCCAGTGCCAAAGTTTCAAGTAATGATTACAGATGGAGGAACTACCAATTGCTCAGGAAAATGAAATAAGATCAATATTACTATGGGGGAATATGTAATGAATAGTCCAATGATTTCTATACCCATGGGTAGTGTTGATGTTGTACTAGGAATCCAATGGTTACAATCATTAGGACCAGTGGCTTTTAATTTTCAAGAACTTTTCATGAAATTTTCATTGGAAGGAAAATAAATATAGTTGAGGTATCACAGGGAAACCCGGTAAGGTGACAAGCTCTAATGGCATGAAAAAATTATTGAAAAATGGGCATCAATGTGTAATTGCACAACTATGCTCACTAGATGTTCAAACATCTAAGACATCTATTCCTCTATATCTCCAAGGGATCATTGATAAGCATTCCAAATTATTTGAATATATTCCCAAATGTATTCCACCCACTCAAAATCATGATCATGATTTTCACCTAATTCCTGGGAGTGTTCCTCCTAACATCAGGCCATACATATACCCTTAGTCCCAAAAGATTGAAATTGAGTGCATGGTTGAAGAAATGTTAGAGGCTAGAATTATTAGACCTGGCCAAAGTTCTTACTCTGTATCAGTGGTAATGGTATTCAAGAAAGATGGATCATGGCATATGTGTCCAGATTATAGAGAGCTCAACAAGATCACTATTAAAGATAAGTTTCTCATTCCTGTCATTGATGAATTGTTAGATGAACTACATGGGGTAATCTATTTCACAAAGTTGGATCTTCATTTAGGGTATCATCATATTAGAATGAAGGTGGAAAATCGAATATAATGCGATATCTCACTCATCCGATGTTTGTTTGACCCCATTCAAAGTGTGTTGGGTTTGTGACGACGAGGCGTACACAGTCGTTCATTTTGAGGTGATTCCAAACACTTTGAGTTTTGGGCTAAAATTTGACCCCTGGTCCAGATTCTAATCACACCTTCCCATTGAAAGGATTTTGGACCCACAAAAGCGGATGATTATCTGCCTGAGCTTTAATACTCTTATGCTTCCAAGTTCTGTCAATTGATTCTACTTGAAAAGTATTTTTGGCAATCACCTGGGTACCTTGACATGCCTTGCACTGCAACTGGCTATGTCCCTCAACCACTTTTCTCTAGCTGTTGTTGACCCACTGTTTTGTTTGTGCTTGGAAGACTACCAGCCTTCACACTGAGAATCAAGCCCCTCTTGTGAACTCTTTGGCATCAACACAATTCACTCTACAATGGCTGCAAAATGATTTCCTGCGATATCTTGTCACAACCCAAGAAAAACATCAATCTTGAAAACAAAATTTATACAAGACTGAAAATGATGCCAACAAAATATTCTTTTTCTCTTCAAGTCTTGTACTTCATCAAAGTACATGGCATTTTCCTACATCTTGGTGTACTCAATATTGACTTACAAGCCAACAACACCATCAACTAAACATAAGTCGGAAAAAAATATGATCGACACAACATAGTCATCAAAACAACATTGACATAAGTCGAGACTCATTTGAAAAACATTGACATTCCAAAATGACAAGTCGAAATTCATGACACACAACCATGTTACAATCATGAGTCACTCATAATGAATTGTTACCAAGTTCATTGTTTACACACACACAAAAACACATGCATGTGCATAGCTCTTCAACTCTCCTTCAAGTACAAACATAAGTACATAAACCCAAACACATGTGGGTACATAAGAGCTGAACTGAAAAAGATAAATGGATGGAATAAGTGAGTATCATACCCATCTTTTACATCCTCCTGGCGAAGTTGTGCAACAACAAGAATGCCTTCAAAATAAATGCAATCACATGTAAACTTGCATCATACAAGTTATGATAAACTGCTGCAACTTGTCAAACTTCAACAGAAATGCATACATAAGGCTAAAAAGTGCATCTACAAACAAAGAAGTTCAAGCCTTATTTGTTCAAGAAATCTAACCATTTCTTACCAATCCAATTCAATGGTGAAATTTTTTGCTGAAAATACTCTTCTTGTAAATCATCTTGACTCACATCAATGATGGAATCTCCTCTTCCATTCTTTCCAGTCTCTTTATCCATCTTCTTCTCATGATGTGGATGAGTGGTTGGATGCAATGTCCAACATTGGTCAATGGGATGACCTCTCTTATGGCAGTGAGTGAAAATATTTTGCATCTTCTTTTCAAGTTTCCTTTGCTTGGAAAGTTTCTTGAATGTGGTCAATCTTTTCCAATATCTTGAAACATGATGGTTATACAAACTAGAATATGTACATGGACTTTTTCTTTCATTTTTACATTCAAATTTACCATCCTTAGCATAATCAAAATCAACAGAATTATAGGCATAAATATACCTTGAACATTCACCTTTATCACCTTCTTGAGGAGGTGAATTTGAAGAGTTACTAGCTCTCTTTTGAAGACCAACAATAGTGTTCTTGTCCTCATGGCTGTCACAACTCTTTTGTTTCACACATTTTCATTCATCTCGAACACATACTTTGCATGCTTGAGGGTTTGAACTTGAAACAAAAGTTGTTCTTGGATATTTTTCCCTTGTCTCCTCAACTTTGGAATATGCTCCATTTTTCTTTTCATATCCAAGACCCCTATACTTGGGCCTCTCCTCAACAACAATAGGCTCAACAATGCCTTGTGCATGCTTTCCTAACCCTCTACCTTTATAGCCCATTTTTAACATTAACTTGGACCCTATTCCTCTGGTGTGATTTTCAAAAACACCAAAGCATTCATCTTGAAAGGAATTTGAAGAAAAACTAGCATTACATACCTCATGTTCATGCATGCACTTGGTAAGGGTTTCCTTTGCCTCATGTATTTGAGTCTCCATCTCATGCAACTTTTCAAGAAGCTGGCGCTTCTCCTCCTTCATGGCCATCAACTGCTCTTGAAGGACAATGCTCTCTTTTCTATCTTCCCACATCTCTTGCACCATATCTCTCATGGTTAGAAACTCCTCCAACATCTCTTTGTCAAATAACTTGGATAATGAAGATGTATGAGAACTCTTACTATTTGAAGCTTCCTCCATCTTTGCAAGATTTCAAACTTCAACACAAAACTTGCATAATAATACCAACAACTAAATCTCTAGCTATCAATGGAAATCACATGAGGAAAAGCTATGCTCTGATACCACCTGATCTGAAAATAGGGGGCTGACATGTTTTTCTATGCAAGCACCCTGTACTCCATTAAAATAAACTTCAGGACCTTGCTCAATGTCTTAGTTGTGCAAGAGAAATTATGTGTCAAGTTTATGCCTCTTTTATTTGTTTATGTGTGAGGTTTTTAAAAGGTTAAATATGTTGTTTACATAAATACAACAGCAAAAATAACTTGCAGCAAAAAATAACCAGCAAACACTCACAACACTCACAACATGATAAAGGAGTTCACCCCCAACTAGGCTACATCTCCTTGAGCCTCCATCAATGGACTAGGCTCTCTGGGATTAGTTTGTCAAAGATTCTTTTACAAGATGATGCTCAACTCCAATGGATTTACTGACTGTACCATTGGGTTCTGAATACATAAAAACCCCAAAAATGACTAATAGAACTCTAAAAACGGACCATGGCTCATCCGGGCATGACCTCTTCTACATGTGGCCTTGAGCTTCCCTGAGCTTCCTTGTGGGAATAACACCTGTAAAAGTCCTCAAATGCCTCTGAAACCTATTCCAATGTGTTCAAAGCATAACAATTAGTCAAAAATGACTATTCCATCACAAAAAATAGACTTGGGCTCATCTGAGCATGACCTCCATCAATGGTGGCCCTAAGCTCCCTAGAGCTCCTGAAAATTCAAGGTAGAAAAACCCACAAAAGAAGTCTCCAAATTCCTTTGAAAACTATTCCAATGGATTAAAAACATCCAAAAACCCCTAGCTGGGCTTTTTCAGCACCTCATTTGGCCAAAAACTGAAGAAGTTAGGCCTCCTACCATTCTCCTCCTTCAAGCTTGTTGTCTCTGGTTCGCCAAAACACACTCATGTGTGAGTAACCTGGCTTATGGGTGTTTCCCATGCCTAAACCTAGCACATGTGCACATTCCTGTCATTGGTGCCAAAGTGTCGCACTGTTAGTGGATTTTGGGCCCCCAAGGGTGGAGGCATTGGGCGCATGGGGGGCCATATGGCCACGTCCCAGCGCGAAATAAGGGCCCATTAGCAAGAATAAACCTGGACATACCAAGTGTCGGGCGCATGGGGTTGGGGAACCTTTTCAAAATATGTGTGCCAAAAGTTGTGTGTTGAGGTCATATGTGGAACGAGCATAGGAACGAGGGCTAGGGTTAAGCCCCAACCCGGACATGCCCCAAAACTTACACTTATGTTAATTTTGAGGCGATTATGAACACTTTTATTTTTTGTCTAAACTTTAACCCCTGGTCCAGATTCTGATCAACATATTACAAAGGGTAACTGGTGCATTAAGGATGTCCATGATTGATGGTTTTCAGGCTACAATCAGATATTGGTCCTACCTGAGGATAGGGAAAAGACAACCTTCACCACTCCCTGGGGCACATTCATGTATGCCAAAATTCCCTTTGGACTAATGAACGCAGGGGCAACCTTTCAGCGAGCCATGGATATCGCCTTCATTGGAGAAAATGACATGTTTGTAGTCATCTATCTAGATGACATTATAGTTTTCTCCAGATCTGATGAAGAGCACTGTGAGCATTTGAAAAGAGTTTTCCTGAAATGCAAAAAGTTTGGCTTTTCCCTGAATCCTAAGAAATCTTTGTTTTTCATGAAGGAGGGGAATTTGCTAGGCCATATGGTATCACCTGAGGGGGTCAAAATCAACCCCAGTAGAGTGGAAGTGATTCAGGATTTATCACTACCAATGTCCAAGAAAGAGGTCCAGTCTTTCCTAGGAAAGATTAACTTTCTAAGAAAGTTTGTCTATAGTTTCGTTGAATTGGTAAAGCATATCACAATAATGCTCAGGAAGGGGAACGGAGTAAAATGTACTGCTCAATTGAGGGAATCCTTCAAATAGATCAAGAGGGAACTGAATGAGACACCTGTGCTGATCAGTCCCGATTATTCCAAGGATTTTCTGATCTTTTTGTTTGCCTCTTTGGAAACAGTGGCAGTCATTTTACTACAAAAGAATGTCGAAGGACTAGAGCAACCTATCTCCTTTTTCAGTCAGGAATTGAGGGATGCCAAAATCAAATATGACATCATGGAGAAGCAGGCCTATGCTTTATTTAAAGTTCTCAAGTATTTCAGAGTCTATGTCCTCCATTCAAAAATCATTGCGTACGTCCCTTCAGCTTCAGTGAAGGAAATTCTCATCCAGCCTGACATAGATGGAAGGAGGAGCCAATGGATCACCCAAATCCTCGAATTTGACATGGAGATAGAGCCCACCAAATTATTCAAAGGTCAAGGTTTAGCCAGACTACTGGTCAAATCTAATCACGAATCCTTGGGGATAAAATTCATCGGCGAAAGCTCATAAAATCTGCAGGCTGAACCTTATGATACAAATGCTCAGAAAGACCCCCCGTTAGCAAGATGCCCTCGGTACATGGATGTCATATATTTTCTGCAATAGTTGTAGCCTCCTAATGGAATGCAGAGGAAAAAGGCAAGAGCTCTTAAACTTAAAGCAATTAAATATTTCCTTATTGAGCAAGTTCTGTACTGAAAAGACCCCTTGGGGGTACTACTGAGATGTTTGGACCCTCATCAAGCACAAAGGATTATGTCGAACTTTCATGATGGCTCATGTGGGGGGCATCACTTATGGAAAATGATGGCTCATAATATCCTCAGGGCTAGGTATTTCTGGCCCACTTTGTTCACTGATGTTTGCACAAAAGTCAGAGCCTGTGCTAAATGTCAGAAATTCTCAAGAAAACAGCAGCTGAAACCCCTTCCATTGAAGCATGTGATTTCTTCAGGACCCTTCCAGTAGTGGGGCCTAAACTTCATCGGGGAAATTCATCCTATATCCAGCGGTCAACATAGATGGATCCTGACGGCCAAAGATTATTTTACCAAGTGGATAAAAGCTATTCCCACCAGGGGTACGTCCCATAAGGTAATCATCAGCTTCCTGGAGGATATCATAGCAAGGTTTCGCTATCCGAGCCGAATTGTCATCGACAATGCTGCATGTTTAAGAGTTGAACCACTGATCCGATTCTGTGAGTAGTTCGAAATTTCTTTGATCCACTCCACACCCTACTATCCACAAGGCAATGAACCGACAGAGTCTTATAACAAGGCCCTCATCAAAATCATCAAAAGAATGTTAGAATACAACAAAAAATCATGGGATTCGAAACTCAAATTTTCCTTGTGGGTTGATAGAGTGACAAAAAAGAGGTCCCTAGGCATCTCCCCTTTCCAGATCGTATATGGGACTGAAGCATTTTTTCCTGATCAGTTAGCCCTATATGTGGTAAAGTTCTTCCAAGATTTCCAAGAAGAACCTGACGATATGGTTAGGAGGATACAATAGCTACTAGAAGTACAACAGACTAGAGAGCAGATGTTGGACAAAGCACATGAGTGTCAATAGAAAATCAAACAGGCCTTCGACAAGAAGGCGAAGAAAAAGAGTTTCCATATGGGAGACCTAGTGCTCAAGTGGGATGCTCCGAGACAAGACAAAGGCAAACATGGAAAATTTGATGCCCTTTGGAGCAGTCCCTTCAATATTTCTGAAGTGTTCCCAAATAACACTTATAGGTTACATAATCTGAATGATCATGAGGTTTTTTCAGGCCTTGTGAATGGGCACTTCCTTAAAAGGTTTATTGTTTAAAATCCGCAACTGGCATCCCATCTTTGTATATACCATCTTTGTTTGACATTATTTTTTTTTTTATTTTTTTTTGAATAAGACTCCACAACCCAACACTAAGGCACTGAAATTGCAAAAGAGATCTTAGAGCCTCACAGGGAGGACTCTATCCCCCATGGAGCCAAATGTTATCTCTTAAACTTGTCCTGCCCTCATGGTTTGTGGTTTTGGTCTAGTTCTAAGTTTTTGTTTGTACTTCCCCTTTTTCTTGCAGATCCATTCATAGTTTTCCCTTTCGGGCGTATATTCTCTTCATCGTTTTTTCCCTTAGTCGACTGTTTTCCTTGTCAAAATGAGCCTGAGAGAAATTAGTCTCGAGCTTCTCTATTCTCCTTGAGGCTGGTGACTTATCCTTTTCCCATATCTGAACCTTTGCCTTTCCAAGCCTAAGTGTGGTCAGCCAAGTCTCCAGCTTCGCTATCTGCAACACCAAGAACGGTCGAACAATGACTCAAATCAAGCGAACAGGTAGAGATTTGTTTTCAGTGGATAGGATCCATTGAGGAAGAAGATTGAGGGTCATCAGGAAAGTCAGATCCACTGAGTTGCACGAGGATTAGTGCTTGTTCTTATCCATTATGGTCATTGTCATGAAATAGTCTGGGTTGTCCGATCATGGCGGGGACAGGTGTCAGCTAGTCGTCATTTTGGGAATCGCAGGTTGGGAGGACATGGTTCACCCTTGCATTTCAAAACCCTTAAACACAAAAAGCGATGAGCCCTGGGAGCCTAGACGATGGTCATAGCTCAGGGTTCTGTGGAAAGGCAGGGCCTAAAGAAGAAGGACAAGAGGCTTTCAGGATTATGAAAGTGAAAGTGCCAATGTGATCTAAACCATCAATCCCGGGGACACGTGGCGCATGATTAAGCCTGGGCACCATTTCAGCTTTCGGGACTTTGAAAGACAGAGGGTCGCTCCTCCACTACATCGGGAATCATCGAATCCCAAAATGTCGAAATCATCTCAGCCATCCAACCAAACACCACATGGCGCATATCTGAGCTGAGGGGGGGGTCTGGAATGAGGCAGTTTTGCACGGACCCCCTTAGACATCTTACCACTTCTCCTTTTCTACCTTCACCTCCCCTTCCATTTGTCCTCCACTCACCCTCATGGTATATCCCTTTCCCCTTCACTCCCTCTTGCCTTCTGACACCTGTCCCTCTCTGTTATCACTGAAATTTCATCTACACATGGCGATAAGAACTCCACATCATCAAAACAACAATGAAGTCACTCATGGCACTGAATTAATCTCACAACACTCCGGAAGGGCAAAAAACTATACAAAGTAACCAAAAATTGAAAGGTTCTTTACATCAGCTTGATGCGTGCACATGCGCGAGACAAAAATGTGTTTTGCGCGCATGCGCGCCCTACGCGCGACTGTCCACACAAAAAGCCGCGCATCTGCTAATACGGCGCATTAATTGCATAGGTCGACCTCTCGACCGCCTACAGACTAGCCCCCAAGGTGATTTGACCCTCAAATCAGAGTCGGCTCTGCAAAAACGGTGGATTAAATGACCTAAGTGAACCCTAATGCTCCCCTATTCACACCTGGAGAAGGTTACAAAACCGCCCTTGGAACTGCTATAAAAGGCTGTGAGGACTCATTGTTTCAAAAGGGAATTCGAAGCATCGTTACGCTGTCCAGATGACTCAGAGCTCAGCCTTTGACAAACAACTCATCAGCAGTGTAACCCGGAGTTCTTTCATCACTCAATTCAGTTCTATTCAGTTGTAAGGAAAGCATTGTGTTGAGGCCCCGAAGAGCCTTCTGCTGGAGGGAGAAGGAACCCCTGGTCCCTCTCTTCTGCRTGCGCTCTGTTTTCAATAAATCACCTGCCTGAAACCTTTGATGACACTTGTGTCTGATGTTTAATGTTCTTTGTCCATTTTCGTAGTATTATTTTCTTTCAGTTCATAGTTAGATTATAGTTTGTTTTTGTTTATATTAACCCTTTTGCTCCACAACATCCTGTTCTGCCTTGCCAAGCCCAACAGGGCATGCTAGCGTTCCTATTTTTTCTCACCCGGTGACGATTCGAACGCGAACACTCTCCCTTCCACATTGCTCCGTCATAAGCAATGTGGCCTCTCCTCTCCCAGGTTTCATGTCCCTTCTCTTTGATCCATCCACATGGCCCCTCCTCATCTCATCGTCCTCTCACATCCTACCATGTATCTCTCTCTCCCAATCACCTCCACCTCAACACATTCTACTATTCATGTCCCCTCCATCTAGTCACCCTCGACCCCACCGGATCGACGGTCCATGACTCATCCTGATCGACATTCAGGATCTAATCGCGATTGTCCCTTTCACGATTTTGGGCATGTGAGTCAAAGGCCCCCTCTCTCATTTTCCCAATCCCGATTGTCGAAGCCACCTTCGGGTAATCCCTTTTCACCGCTTGTCTCCTCCTCCTTCCACATCAGTCTCATCTCAGCCTCGTCAGCTCCGTCCATGGCTGCCTAGCCATCCCTGCAAGCATCCAACTCAACTCCAAGTGGAAAAATGAAGAGGCCGCCACGTTGTCCAAGGTGCAGGATTGACCCAGGCCTTACCCAATCCTGATAAAAGCAGCTATTGTAGCGGTTGGTGGTGGGTGGACATCATTTCCACCATAAATAGAAATCCTAGGAAAGAATTTTCAGCTTGTCAACTCCTTGTAGGCCCATTCTAGAACTTGGTTGCATTTGAATCAACTGCACGATTGTCCAGATACTGCATGCGCAATCTACCAGTAAACATGAAGATGTAATGCCTTCAATGCAACGTCTTGAGCCTACTACTGTTGTTTTGCTTTGAGTATATTTAGGCATTTTTTCCATTTTTGTATCGATCAGTGGTAGAGCTATGCTCCCGAATTGTAAAGCTTTAATGAATTTTTTGGTTCTCTAGTTATGAGTTGTTTCTTGAGACTTCTTGTTTAATGGCAGCCAACTCCTTTCTCTGTATTTTTTCTTCTGACTCTGAAATCCTAGGCATGGAGAATCCAGTCAGGTGTTGTGATCATAGTATAGTGTAGGTTTGACTATATTTATTATTGCAGTGTTTTCAGCTTCCTAAAGTTTTCAGATCCAGAAGGATCTTGTATCTGCGACGTTTCCTCTAAAGACTGCTGGAAGACTGGATATCTAGAGAAGACTTTCATTCCTCTCTCATTTTCCTCCACTCACTCACCATTATGAAACTTATTGGCCTAAGTTAGACCAAGACCTCACTCATCTGTGCATATCCATCCCAGTTTCCTCAGTTAAACGATATCATTCTGAGTTTACTCTCTCACCTCATCATCCTTTTATAACCAACCTATGTTATCCAAAAATTTGGTCATTGTGATGATGTCATGATGATATTATGATGATGGAAAATCAAACTCATTATCAAGAACACTTTCCTGAGAAAAGTTACAGTTGTCTTCTTCCAGAATTCACACTCTGAAA
>SNQJ01S0017483.1:246963-266505 GCA_010110895.2 Picea sitchensis
TATAAGGTGTTGCAAAATATTGGTACTATGGCATACAAATTGGAGTTGCTTGCATATTCATGAGTACACCCAGCTTTCCATGTTTCATGCTTAAAGAAGGTTATAGGTGAGACGATCCCAGTTCAAACTATATTTCCAGAAATTGACGAGGAAGGAAAAATCATATTGGATCCTGAAGCCATCACTGACACAAGAATTTGCCAACTGAGGAATAGATCAATTTTAGAGTATATCATTAAATGGAGGAAACTACCGGCTGAAGATTCCACTTGGGAAGATGAGTCTTTTATACAGAAGCATCCAAAGTTACTCAAGCATTGCAAACAACACTTGTCTTAAGGGGAGGGGCATGTTAAGCCCTAAATAGTGGTTGATTACCCCTTAATTGGGGAATATTTCATTAGTAATGTTATTTTATTTATGTCGGCTTTATTCCATTAGTTGTAATTATGCCTCCTAGTCTCTTATATATAACAAGGAGACATTTTCATTTGGAATCATATTGTATTTGGACATTTATGTGGGCATAAAGAGGTTTCCCCCTCGAAGAGGCTTATTATCTAAATTTCTCTCTTTTTCAAGGCATTGAGTACTTATTATGAGGTTTTTATACGCTATATTGATATTTGGTTCCTAACAGAACAGGTTGCAAAAAAGAACATCAGAGTTGAGTATGTGGGCACAAAAGAACAAGTGGCAGACATCTTTACAAAACCACTTCCATGGGAAGCCTTTGAGTATCTTCACCAAAGACTCGGAGTTATTTCTACTCCAAAATGAATGCTCTTGAATTCTTATATTAGATGTCTTAGATGTACATGAGGAGGCACCATAAAAAGGACAATTCAGTTAGGGAGAGAAGCCTTGGATGGAAATATACCTTTGCCATTGATGACAAAGGGGGAGAGATTTCTCAAATGCATAGGACAGAGGAATGATTCCACGGGGAGAAATGGTCACAGAGATGCAGAGGACAGAGGCATGGTTCCAGGGGGAGCATGAGTGATATGACTTTAATATTGGATGAAATGATTTCAGTATTACATTAGAGTGTTTCCATCAATGCCAAAGGGGGATATTTTTTATTAAGGTTGGTTTTCATTGATGTCAACCCTTGAAGAAAGTCTAGTAGCACAAAGGTTTGGGTAATGGACCCAAGTTTGTTTCATGTATAATGGTATGAGTTTTGATATATTTGTAGGTAATACCATTCTATGTGGATAATACATGTCATTCCATTTATGGTGGTATGTGGAACGTCACATAACTCCTCACTGTTTGAGAGTTATGGCCTTACGAAGTTGGAGGACCCTCATATGTAGGCTTGAAGCCCCAAAAGGTCAAACAAATCAAAGAACTTGCAAAGAATAAATTATTATTTAAATGGTAAAGAAAAGTGACAAAGTCAAGGAGGATTATTTAAATAATAAAGTGAAGTAAAAAAATCAAAGAAGATTATAAAGTGAGGTGACAAAGTCANGTCATTCCATTTATGGTGGTATGTGGAACGTCACATAACTCCTCACTGTTTGAGAGTTATGGCCTTACGAAGTTGGAGGACCCTCATATGTAGGCTTGAAGCCCCAAAAGGTCAAACAAATCAAAGAACTTGCAAAGAATAAACTATTATTTAAATGGTAAAGAAAAGTGACAAAGTCAAGGAGGATTATTTAAATAATAAAGTGAAGTAAAAAAATCAAAGAAGATTATAAAGTGAGGTGACAAAGTCAAGGTGGAATATTTAAATGATAAAGAAATGGAGAACGTTCTAATTATGGAAAGTGGTTAACCCTAAAAATGAGGAAAATAGGTTAAGTGACCTAGAAATGGGTTAAGTGACCTAGAAATGGGCTAAGTGACCTAGAAATAGGTTAAGTGACCTAAAAGTGGGTTAAGTGACCTAGAAGATGATTTTAAGGAAGCTACTTGGAGAGTATAAATAAGAGGAAAGGATCTCTCATTTCAGATCACACTTAATCATATTGAATATCTATACGTGACTGAGGTAAACAAAGGATATCTAAGCTGAATTTTAGAGGGAAGGTGAAGAAAAGAAGGTCGGAATTCAAGGGAGGATAAATTCTTTTGATGATGCTTTCTAAGGTACGTTATTTACATGTCATCTCACCATTTTCGCAATAAATTTTTTTATAGAATGATTCAGACCATGAAATTGATATTCCATTGAGGAAACATATCCCAGTATCTATGGTAACAAATTAAGATTTTGGGTCATTGTATGTTTTGAGTTACACTTCGTGGAAAATACGGTTTGTGGCTAGTCCTGAAACTAGTCTAAAACATGTGTTTTGGGTAAAAACGTCATAACTTATTCATAAAAGATCCAAATTCAGTAAGACCAAATGTGTTGGTTAGAGTACCATTTTTAGTATTCTGTGTAACATTTTCAGATCCATTCAACAAATATTCCATGTGAGGCACGTTCTACAAGGTATCTCTCTAGAATAAGCCAAAATTCAACAAGGTATGCCATTTTTGCTATAACTCCTTTTCTGAGAGGTTCCAAGTAGTGCCACCTAGATAAATTTCACAAAACAAACTGAAGAAAATTGTGTACTATTTTCATATCTTTATTCATTACAGGTACATAGTTATGATTATTTCAAGTTAGGGTTGTTGACTAATCCCAAACTAGTCATGTGAGACTAAAGAAAAGGTTGATGAAAATGCTAGTATCTTGTTGTGAAAGTTAAGGAAGGTATGTAGGTATGTGATCATATACACAAGGTCTATTACAAAGTTACAAATCATATTTTGATGATGAAATTGATGAGGGATTTTGGTTAAGGTATATGTTGGGTACATGGTTGAGACAAGTAGTTGATCAGTTGGCACATACATGAGGTGTATAGTTTATGTTGTTGGTACATATTGATGAGTCATAGTTGATGAGTAGTTGAAACATGATTGGTACATATTTGGTACATGGTTGGATGCACTTGATTATGGTACAGGTTGATTACGAGTTGTTTGGTATAGGTTGGTGCATGGTTGATGCACTTTTTTATGGTACAGGTTAATTACATGTTGAGGTACAGGTTGATGCATGGTTTAGGTTTATTGGTACAGGTTTACAATGGTATATCTCATAGTGATAGTGTGACAGTGGTTCCATCATTCTACTTCTACTTTAGGGTAGTTGGACGAGGCAAGGACATGTGGTTGTAGCCACCTTCCAGTTGTAGCCAAAGAACATAGGGGGTTGTAGCCTCCTTCTGTTTGTAGCCAAAGAATAGGGGAGTTGGAGCTTCCCTCAGTTTGTAGCCTGAGAAACAAGGGGGTTGGATCCTCCTTCCAATTGTAGCTGGAAAACAAAGGAAGTTGGTGCTTCCAATGAATGTAATTCTTCAAGACATATAAGAAAAAGCATTTTGTGGTTTTCTCCTGCTTTGGGTTTCCACGTAAAACACTAGTGTACTGTGTATGTGTATGATTGTTCATTTGTTCATTTCTTATTTACTCTGTAGTTATTGGATGATAATGCTACATTGATATAACACTTGAATTATATGGTTAAAAAGAATTAAATTTCTCTATTACTGATTCACACCTCCTCTGAGTAATCCAACACCAACTTTGTGAAATAGATTTCTCCATGTAGTTCATCTAACAATTCATCAATGACGGGAATGGGAAACTTATATTTAATAGTGATCTTGTTTATCTCTCTATAATCTGGACACATACGCCATTATCCATAATTCTTGAGTACCATTACCACGGGTGCAGAGTAAGATCTTTGGCTAGGTCTAATAATGCTAGCCTCTAACATTTTGTCAACCATACGCTCAATTTCACTCCTCTGGGCATAAGGGTATCTGTACGGCCTGATGTTAGGAGGAATAATCCCAGGAATTAGGTGAATATCATGATCATGATTTCAAGTGGGTGGAAGACCTTTGGGAATATCTTCAAATACTTTGGAATGATTATCAATGATCCCTTGGATATCTAGGGGAATAAATGGCTTAGATGTTTGAACATATAGTGAGCATAGTTGTGAAATTACACCTTGATGCCCCTTTTTCAATAGTTTTGTCATGCCATTAGAGCTTATCACCTTACTGGGTTTCCCTGTGATACCTCTTAACTCAATTTATTTTCCTTCCAATGAAAATTTCATGAAAAATTCTTGAAAATTAAAGCCATTGTTGCTAATGATTGTAACCATTGGATTCCTAGTACGACATCAGCACCACCCATGCATATAGCAATCATGGGACCATTCATTACATATTCCCCCATAGTAAGATTGATCTTATTTCATTTTCCTGAGAAATTGATAGTTCCTCCATTTGCAATCATTACTTGAAACTCTGGCACTGGATATACAAAGCAATTGAGAGCTTTGGCCAATTTATAGTGAATGAAATTATGAGTACTACTAGAATCAATTAGGACTATTACCTTTTTATTTTTTATATATCCTTCGATCTTGAGGGTTTGAGGAGTGCTAATTCTAGACAATGCATTACACGATATCATGGGAGTCAACTCTTAAGAAGAAATTGCTTCTACATTTTCATCTTGAGATGGTTCTTGTTCTTTTTCTTGTTCTTATTCCTCTTCACAATCTATGTCGAATAATTTATTCTCACCACACTTATGTCCCTTATTGTACTTGTTGTCACAACTAAAGCATAAACCTTTTGATTTTATTTCCTCTAATTATTGAGGTGTCAACCTTGTAGGTTGAGGTGTTTTAGAAGAAGGATCATTATTCTCTCGATAGATGTTAGGAGTGGTCCTTCTAGTAGCCATAGCCATATTTTTACTTTCAACATTTCTTGCCACCCTAAATGCATTCTCCAATAATTTGGGTTCCCAAAGGAGAACCTCATGTTGAATGTTATCCCTTAAAGTTCCTTTGAATACATCAATCAAGTGCTCATATGTTATATCTGTTACCTTTATATTCAATCTTTTGAAGTTCTCAATGTGCTCTGTAATTGAACCCGTTTGCTTGAGATTTATCAATTGGCTAAAGAAGGTATTGTTCCTTGTATCCTCATAGTGTGCTATCATTTATTCCGTGAAAATTGTCCAAGTGACGAGTGATTTGCGAGAAAAAAGCCATCGATACCACACAAATTGATTGGGTTCTAAATATAAAGAATAAATTCATACCTTTGTGTATGTGGCACATCATGTAGATCAAAGAATTTCTCCATGTGATTGGGTCCTTGCCATCAAACTTCCTCATATCGATATTAGGAACGTGGTTGGTCTTAAACCCAAAGTTGGAGTTTCTCCATTCTTGATTCATCTTCCTTGTGTCCTCACCATGAATTTAATGGGATACATTTTCACTTTCAGGTGTCCTCTCTATTAGGAAACTTTTTAATCATTCCATGATCTCTCTTTTTAAACCATCCATCATCCCTTGTTGTTCATCTTTTGTCATTGTCTTCTTTTGTAAATCATTTATGTCCCTACACATTTATTCACCTTCATCAAGAGTCCAAGTAGGACTGTATGGAGGCTTATTTGGTTTAGAAGTTCCCTTTTTTGTTCGCATGTTAGCCAAGTATCACTTTTAAACCTTGATTTTTAGGTGGTTCTACTAGACAATCTGTCTTCTACTATATCTCCAAAATTTTGGCCCTTATAGGTATCAAAATTTATATTTTTGTAGTTCTCTAATATTTCTTCTCTACAATTCCACAAGTATGATCAAAATTGGATGTGCCAAGTGGAATTTACGGTAAATTCCCCACAATTTTTTTATTTTTATCCTTTCTAGGAGATCACACTTGTATAGCGTGCCTTGCACAAAATAATTGATATAGAATTCTTAAAATTGTACCATAAATACTAGAGACTATCCACTATCCAATGCAACTGGTCTCACTCAATTTGGATACTCTAGGAAGAATTTATGATTTTTTTACCCGGAACACCTACTTGAGACTATTCAATAGGGATAGTCAAATACCCTATCTTCCACAGGGTGTCTACAAATATAAGATGACCCAGAAGATGATTTTTTTATCACATATACCTTAGTAATTTCTGTGAATATCCTCTTGATTTCAGGTTCTGAAATGTTAGAGAAAAACGTTTATAGTGAAAATTCAGCAATAACTCAATTCAGGATGATTCCAGAACCTTTTCTTACACCGTCTATATCTCTGAAAGTATAGGGCTGCAGGAGATGAAATTTGAAACCAACGTACCTTGATCCATCTAGTAAATATCCTCCAAGGGGTGCCTTCTGAAACTTCGTAGAAAAACAATTATAGAGAAAATTCCAAGGTGTCTTAGATGTAGTAGTGAAAACCCAAGACCTTAAGCTCTGATACCATATGTTAAGAACCAAATATCAATATAGCATAGAAAAAACTCAGAATAAGTACTCAACACCTTGAAAAAGAGAATTTTAGATAATCCTCTTTGAGGGGGAAAAACCCTTATACAAATAAATATCCAAATAGAGATGATTCCAAATGAAATTTTCTCCTTGATATATATAGGAGATTAGGAGGTACAATTAAAACTATGGACCCAATACGACATAAATAAAATAAAATTACTAATATGGACCCAATACGACATAAATAAAATAAAATTACTAATGTAATATGCCCCAATTGAGGGGTAATGTGCCACTATTTAGGGATTAACACATAGTCTCTATATACAGTTGTTTGCATTCTACTTCTAGAGTCTTTATACTGTCCACCGATTTTTTCGCAGTTTGCTTCTTTGTCTCCCTCTCTTTAGGTGGCATACTTGGTGTCACGTGTGCTTATAGATCCACTATGTGTGCAAAAAATCCCTGAATGGATTCACTTATATTAGTGAAGTGATATTCCACCGGGTCCTCCTTCTCGGCCTGCTCCTATGGGAGTTCTTGATATACTCACTCAAGTCCCTCCTGCATTGATTCTACTTTCTATGCAGCCTCATCGCGCTCTTCTTTCACTTTTTTGTACTCTATCTCTAAGGAAACATTTTATGTTGTAATATTTACTAGCTCACTAGATGTCTTCTCGGTGCACACATTCAACTCTTGGGTTGCGGTCATCTGTATCTCCTGCAACACATCCATTGGTAGTTGTAATAACACTAGATCTATGTGACCTAATTCCATGGCCTGCTCTTGCATCTCATTCGTGGGGAACTTCACTACCCCAGTGGATAGATTAATTAACCATATTTCTTCGATGAATGCCAAGGATTGGGATATCACTGGTCCTGCCTCTCCAATATTGGTAGTGCTATTTGTTGGTTCCCCCTCCATTTGTCACCCTCGTGTGATATTTTCGACTTCTAATAGTTTTCGCAATTCTAACATCTATGATTGCATATGTTTTTTCATCTCTTCATGTTGTTGCATTGCACGTTGAAATGCGTCGTTAGTGACTTATTTTACTTGGTCACCTATATTCTCCAATTATTATTTTTTCAGTCTGAATGGCGACTTCCTTAACAACTTTGCGCTTGGGCCATTGTTGTCCTGGTCTCCCTATCACTGGCTCCTTTCTATTTCTATCCTTGTGCGGTGTTGGAAATGGAGTTGGCTCCTCTGGGACATTCCCGTTTTCTTGGTCCTCTTCTTCTTCCTCTTCCTCCTCATTGACATGATATACTTTCTATTTTGGCTACATGAATGGTTCTGTCTTTGTGGGTGGAATTTTCCAATCATTGTCCCAATCGTCCATAATGTTTCCCATATCTTTTTCTATCAATCTATAGTGTGTTGGAAGCCACTATTGGTCTAGGTCTTTCTTCACGTGAATGTACATGTGGTGGTTCCTTGAATTAAAATGTGCCACTTCCTTATATGTCTCGACCACCTGTGGTAGTATGTGCAGGGTCATCTCTATGTTGTCTCTGATAGTTTCCTTGTAGATATAGAATCTGACATTCGTGTTCATCTTGCGTGCCTTATGTGTAGTGTAATAAAGGTTCTGATAGTGAGCGAATAAGCAAGGATTCTCCTTGAGGCACAAAAATTGATGATCATCTAGCTCTCTCCAGGATGATAGCGCAATTGGGATCAATAACCAAGAGTAGTTGAATTATGTCCCCTTGTATTGATCTTCCTCATAGTCAATCAAGAATTGGTTCAACAAAAATGTTTCCCAATTCATCTTGACACCCTTTGCACACCGTTCTGCGGACGTTATAACTATTTTTGGGACTTGATATTTTATGTATTTCCTCAATATTTTATAAGATAAGGCTTTCGTCCCAAACCTTACCGCTAGGTCGCATATGCTAGCAACATCCAGACCACTCTATCCACATAATGTATGAAAATTATATTTCATGTTCTCAGTGAGAGATTTCTCATTATTATTATAAAAAAAAAGGATGAGAGGTCTTGTCCCTATGGTGGAAGACCTGTAATGTGCACTATTAAATCAATATCAATGGATATTGTCCTGTCAAGCCACAAGTATCCTCCATGTACACAACTTAACAACGTTTTCATGCACGATTTGATCTCCTGGCTCCATCCAAAATGTGGTATGTTGAACAACTTTAAAAGACCTTATTTATGCAACTCTTTATCCCACACATGTGGTTCTATGATGATCATGTGGGTCTTGGAACTTATGGATTTCATCAAAAACTTACTAGGTATGAGCTCTGGTAACTTCTTTTCATTAGTAATATCATGGTCAACGTATTTCAGAGTTGTTATCATACCTAACATATCCCCTTCTACTATGAATCCCTATGGAATCAGTCGCTCAACTAATGGATACATTGCTTCCTTCTGTAAGTGGACATGCTCTGCTAATGGATTTATCAGTGGGATATAATCCCTAGGGAATATTTCAGATGAGGACCATGCTTCATGTGTTTCTTCTACTACTGATGACATTGCAGGCTAGCTGCATGGTTTCTTCAATACTGAGGTTGATGTTGCTTCTGCCTTAGGTTCCATCTTCCTCTATGACATTGGTTTCAACTTCTACCTAGTTATGGAAGTCTGTTATGAACTTTATCTCTGTAACTTTGACTCTTTGGTTGTGCAATATTTAGCTCTCTATGTAAGATTCGATGAACAATAATATTCCTTAATTGGCCCTTTGCATGATTTTATACTTCATTGCTAGCTATAGTTTCCCTTCATGCCTAAACTCTCCATCTAATCCACTAATGGTTGTCATTCATTACATGATTTTGTTGATCCATCACTTCGTATCTTTGGTGAATTCTCCATTCAATTTGGAAATTGGTCAATATATCCTGCATTTAATGGTATGTGGTGCCACTACTTCATCGTCATGATAACTCTTTATTATACGTTCCGTTATGGATATTGTTAAATGCATCTAGCTGTCATTTGTGTAGTCTCATCTCTCTACGCGATCTCTTCCTTCTGCACAATCTTGTATCCTTTGTCTGTGTTTCCTTATACATACTTTTCTCTCATCTGTGACAATTTCCTGCTTTTCCTCTTTTTACATAACCTAAAAGTATTTTCCTCCTGAACTTTTGACCTCTTCCCTTGACTCGTTTCTGGATTTTTCCTGTTTTACTTACGTTTTATTTTATTTTTTTGTCTTTTCTTCTTATATTACACTATGACACAATTTTAACCTACATAGGTCCTCTAGTGCGTGGAAGGATGACCATCCCTATACAGTTTCATTCGGCTCCCATTCACTAGTCCTTCCAAGACTTGTCCATCCAACTTTTCTAACTGAAGAGCACCTGCATCAGTCACATATATGATCACGTATGGTCTTAGACAATGCATCCTGAACTTTCCTAAGTTTTGTAAGAACTTGTTTTCCTAAAGAAGTACTAGATCTCTTTTCTGGAACTTCTTCTTCTTGATGTGTCTATCATAGCATGCCTTTTCTCTTGCTTTCTGTACTTGCTGATGGAATCCTACAATAAACAGATCTTCCTCTAGTATTAATAACTGTGATAGTATTTTTTCTACTACATTGGAATTTGTAAGGTCTGTAATCACATCAATGCACAAAATCGATATACAAAACTCCATGGGCATGACTCCTTGACCGTATGTTAAGTGAAAGGGTGTCTGTCCTGTCAACTTCTTGCATGTATTTAGGTAAGCCCAAAGCACTACATGGATCCTTAAATCCCAACCATATCTCCCTACATTTCACACCTTGGTCAGTGCATTTTCCAGTATATTGTTGAAGGCCTCTACACTTTCATTTTCTTATGGGTGATATGGAGTTCTCTTCTGATGTTGTATCCAGAACTATTCTATTAATGGTAAAATTTTCTTGTTCAAAACTTGAGTCCCCTGGTCGCTTATAAGTACTTTCGGACACCCAAATCCTATAACTATGTTCTCAAACAAGAATCGCACATCAGTCTTCGTGCTGCAATCTATAATTGGTTATGCTTCTTCCCATCTAGTCAAGTAATCTGTCGTGGTAATTATGTATCTAGTTCCTTTTCTTATTGTTGGTGGGTTAAACTCCTACACGGTAACTTGTGGATTCAGGGGCATATCATCCCTTCTTGCTAGTATTCCTAATCTATGGAAAACATTGCAGCTCTGGAAATATTCCTTCCTTCCCTTATGGATTGTAGGCCACCATATCTCTACGCGCAAGATCTTTTGTGATGTCGTATTTCCTGCATAATTGCCTCATGCAATTCCATCATTTTCTTCTACTAAGATCATGGGTCTTTCATGTTCTAGCACACATCGACACAGTATCCCATCTATGCCTAACTTTTATAATTTTCTTGTGATCAAGTGATAATCTATTGCTTTAACCACTAAATGTTTCTTCTCAACTATTGTCATATCAGATGGAGCCACTCTTGTACTCAAGTATTGGAAAATTTATGCAAAATGGTCATCTACCATTTGGACTGAAAACAAATGCGCACCTAGTAATATATCATCTAGGTTCCATGCATATTCCCTTGTCAGTATCTGTGAAAAATGGTCTAGTACTACATTTAGGTTTCCAGGATTTACAATAACTTCAAAATCATACTCCTGGATCAACAATAACCATCTACAAATTATCCCCCCCAACACTGGATTTTTCACTAGATATTTGATCGCAGAATGGTCTGTATACATATTGAAGTGGGATCCCAACAAATAATGTATGAAATTATGCATAGAATACACCATTTCCAAGCCTCCCCTTTCTATCATCATGTAATTTTTCTCATCAATCGACAACTTCCTGCTATAAAAATATATCAAATGATCTAATTCACCCTCCCAAGGATGGGATAATATTGCACCGAGCATTATCGATGATGCATCCACATGGATGTGAAACTCTTTTTTCCAATCTAGGAATACCAGAATGGGCGCAGTTACTAAAGTTTGTTTCAATACATCCAGACCCTTCTGACAGTCTTCATTCCACTGGAACTTAGCTTCTTTCTTCAATAACATCTCCATTGGGGATGTAATATGTGCATAGCCTTTAATACATTTCCAGTAGTAACATGTATGAACCAGTGCTTTTCTCAATTGTCACACTGATTTAGGTGGTGGAAAATTAACAATTACTGCTATATTGGTTGAATCAAATAACAAACCGTGCTTGCATATTTCCTACATATTATGCAATTCAATGAAATTTGATATTTTCTACATCTATCAAGAATCAACCTTAGAGTTTCTATGTGATATTTCAATAGTATAAATACAATCCAATCATCTAGGTACACTTCAATAAACTGATGAATAAAATCCTTAAAGGTCGTGACAACAAATCTAGGAAACACAACATGTTCTTTCTTTAATCCAAACAAAATTAGTAAGTACTCGTAGCTTCCCCATTCCATCGATTATTTCTTCATATGTCTGTCTTATGGAACAATATTTATCTAATGGTATCCTGAAATCCATCGGTGAAAGAGTAGTCCTCTTTTCCTCCTACATTTTCCAATACTTCATCCGTAAAGGGGCTCAGGAATAGGTCATGTAAGAAGGAATCATTCAAATTTATTAAGTATACACAAGTTATAATACCCCATGCTTTCTCATCTTGAACCACCATCGAACTTATCCATTCAGATTCTATGATGGGTTCAATTATACCATCCTCTATCATCCTGTCCAGATCTACTTTCACTTTTTCCTTTTAATTTGGATTTAATCTGTAAGATCTTTGTTTTATTGGTTGAGTATATGGTTTCACCGGGATCTTCATCTCTCCCAATTCTCCATCTATCGCCTTCATCTCTAAAAAGGTGGTTGGAAAAAGATCTTGGTACTCCTACAATAGATATGGGATCTTTTCCACAGTCTCACCATTCCAATAATCCCCAATGTTTGCAAACTTTGGCTTCTCGTCCCTGCCAATGCTCACTTTTCACACTCTAAAGGGCTTTGTGTATGCTTCAAATTCAAGTGTTGGACCTACTACATCATCATCCCCTTCAATTTTTGAAACCTGTACATTTCTTGGGTCTTCTTATTCTTTGTCATCCTTGGTAATGTTATAACATTCAAAAAATTCATGAGTTGTCATAGACTCTATATGCGCACTACATGTAGGTACTATGATCCATATGGATATCAGTGGCCACCCACCTATTCCAACTGGCTCATTTTGGTAGTTTCAGTTTGGCATTTTTGTTTCTAGTTTTTGGGTCCCAAACTTTCGAGGCCGTTTTGAGCCCCTAAACAACATTTTTACGGCTTGCCACAGTTAGAATGAAAATCAATTCAGATTCTGAAGGAAACATGTGTAGTCCTCGGATATACCTTTCCATCAAGATATTGTGTGCCCCAAACGGAGATCGTATGCCAAATTTACACCCCCGGGAAGTTGATACACCAAACTACCCAAAACGGGATCCACAAAACTATTAGATTTTCATCTTCCGAGGTCAGGGTTTTGGATTTTCTTTATGATAAAAATGCCTTTGCAACCTCATTATAAAATCATCTTCTTGCGAATGTGAGTAGCTACCACATCTCTTCTTAGAGATAAGATGCCACCATTCTAGCGAGTCTTTCACTTTGTATTTTTACAGTCTTTGCACTTTTTTGCTCATTAATAGAAATTGTGTATTATTGTATCTCTGTGTTTATGGTTGCATCTTTGATACATTTATGTTATATTATTGGATATCTAAGATATCTCTGTACATTTATTTATTATATCTTCAGACTCATTTGGTGCTGAAAATAATCCAGATCAGTGGTATCAGAGCACGTTGCTCTTGATATTTTTTCAGTGCATGTCCCCAACGAGGTCCAAGTATAGCAAGTTGGGTCTCGAGCTTGTATCTCTTGAGTACAATCTTTCTCATATGCCCAAGAAACCCTCCATGGAAAAAGAAAAGAAAAACGATGGAGCAAAATATTATATTCATATGTTGCTTGAGCAAGCTCTCATGCGACAGAGGGATGGAATAATGGAGAATTGTTCCCACATACTTCAATGCCTACCGATAGAAGCAGGCACATCTTCATCAAGAGACCACTTTGGAAGAACCCCACCTTTCAAGGTAAAAGTTAAATTTGATATTCCCATATTTAAAGGATAGATAGATGTGGATGCCCTAGAAAAATGGTTAAATTTTCTACAAGGTTATTTGTTTGTTCATAATTTCTTTGACATGAAAAACATCACCTTCATACTCCTTAGGTCTCTCCCCCATGTCAAAAATTAGTGGGAAACTTATTGGGATCAAAGATCCATTAAGAATTCTGGAATACATGGGGTCAAGCCCACCTGGGAGTTTTTTGTGGATGTAGTCAAGGAACAATATTACTCTATTGGAAAATTTGAAGATCAATACATGAGATGGACCACGCTGCATCAAGAGAGGGGCCAAGCAATGTCGGAGTTCACCAATACCTTTCATACCTTACGCACCAATATGGGTATAAAAGACTCTGAATGACATTTGTTTCTAAAATATCGTGGGGCTCTACACAGATACATCCAAACTGAAATGTATTTTATGGACATCTCATCACTCAGTGTTTCTTATCGATATGCTATTAAAATCGAGTAGAAATTTAAGAACTAGAACAAGCAAGAGTTCGGGTCTGCAAATTCGCAACATCCAAAGTATGGTAAATATGGCCTTAACAACCAGCCTTCAAAAAACTAGTCCAAGCCACAGGAAAAGAAGGATCATGGGAAGACAAATAAGGAAACTGGAAAGTGGTGTGATTTCCACAAAATCCCCTGGAAAAACACTGATGAATTTCACTCAAAACAATCATTTGTGGCCGAGATCAAAGACAAGGAGTTGAACCCTGAATTGAAATTTGATTCAAAAAATATTGGTAGAAGACAGATCATCGACGCAAACCTCAATGTTATTTTCGCAACCACAACATTTCAACCAGAAGAACCAACAGATCCTAAAGAGGGGGAGAGCCTTTTTCATTCACAGATGTGGGTGAAGGGGAACCCGCTGCATTTTATTGTTGATGGCAGAATCCAAAAGAACCTCATCTCAGCATAGGTCGTCAAATAATTTGGATTATCGACAACACCACACCCGTATCCATACAACATGTAATACCCATGTTTCCCCCATATTGTAATTAATCATTAATTATGATCATCATGTTATGGCATGGGAGCAATGTAAATGTATTATTTAAATTTTTCAATGACTGACTATGGGGGTGAATCCTTGAAGTAATGGCCATGATATAACTAGAGGAAAGAATGGGAAAACTATAAGAGAGGGTTAATTATGTCAAATGACCCTGAATTTCCCCTTGTTGGGAATGATAAACTCCCTCTGGATCCCAAGGAGAGGAATCAGTTAATGAAGGAAGGATTGGTGTTTGAATAATAAACCACCCCCATGAGTGAAGCATGGTTTGACTGAAGAATGTTAGCCCGAAGTACCACAGGTTCTGGAAGACCAGGCTGACCCGAGTTTCCTTCTGACAAAAGGAACGAGATAGGTCAAGAACCATCCTGGGAAAAAGATATACAAAAAAATAGAGACGAGAGAAAACACAACGGAAGAGAGAGGGTGTGAGGCTCTCCAACTGAGAAGAGAAACTGAAAGATTGATAAGTTGTTCTCGTTACTAGAGAGAACAAGAAAAAAATATGTCTGAGAACTTATAGGAGAGCAGAAACTGAGCAGGAGACTACGATATTGATGTTGAGGAGGCATCAAATAAACCTCACAGAGACCGTGACAGAGAAGGAATCCTTGAGAAACTATGAAATTTCCCTAGTGATATCATGGCTTGGCACAGGGGTGGCTAGAGTGATAAGAGTGAATGCATCTGAGCCTATGGTTGGGTGGAAAGGAAGACACCCATAGTCAGTTCGTTGGCTATAATCTAAAATATATAAGTATTCTCATACCCTGTATATTTGAGTTGTAAATATAAAATAAAGTTGGATATCCTGTGAATGTTTTAGGGATGTGAATATTACTTGATGGTTAGAATGTGTTCCCTTATCTTTTTCTTGATTTTGTATTTAAGAAAGTAAGGAACTATATGGTTTGTACATGTAAAGGCTTAAGCCCTGTAGTGGTTCAAGTTAAAGAAAATAAATTGTGAGTCTGTCAACCTTAGGAACAATTTTATGTATACATATCAACACTTCCCGTTGTTTTGAATCTCCTGGAAAACAGAGTTTTTTAAGCTCAGGAGAGGTAGTCCATGTATGCACAGAGTCTCTTTAATGTGAGCAGAGACAGAGAACCTCTTAAGTTATATATTTTTGTGAACGAGCGCTAGGGGTGCACGGGAGGTTCTTCTAAGTCTCAATCTCAGGATAAAGAGTGCAAATTTTGCATACACGCCTAAGTCCTTCAAAGTAGATGAAGCTCAAGAAGGATAGTGATATTTAAGTATCACAAGGGAGGATCATTTCATTTGGAATACGAGCAGATGAGATCCATTCAAGAGGAGCCAAGGTCCATCATGACCATTGGATTTGGAGAAGGATCATGGGTATTAACCCCCCCATATCCTTCATCCTTCTTGATTTTGAAAAACTTTGTGTATTCATCATAAGGGGAAGGGATCCTTTGAAGTCTTGAAGTCTAAATCAAATTGAGACCATCCATCAGAAGGGAGACGTGTCACCAGATCCCATGGTTTAGAGAGTGGAGCTTTGACAATTTTGAGTCATTGTGTTAATGGGAAGAGGAACTCCCAAATGGTCGAAGACCAAAGTCTTGAATCCATGAGAATCATAGATATACAGATCTACGTGGTCGGATCTCGATCGTGATATATGAGGGATGTTAGAAGGCTATCAGACTAAAGTGACATGGCATAGTGACGTCATCCAGGGTTACATGGACCCATGATCAACATGCCACGTGTCTCCTAGATTGGGCATTTTGTAGACCCTATAGGTCCATTAACATGTGACATGTGTCACCCACTGAAGGGGCCATGTGTCCTCTCTACCTTGTCAAGTGTCATCTCTGGAAATTACCTATTTGTTCCATGTGGCAGGAGATCTCATAGTCCAAAGACTTGAAACTCTAGAGGATATTGGACAAGAGTATCCAAGGTTTGAATACTCCCAAAGTCATAAATGAAAAAGTGAATCTCAGTCGTTGACAGGTAGATGGAACGTGGCGCTAGATTTGAGAGTCCATAGAATTGGCTCTTCGGGGCATTTGCAATGTGAGGAGTTGGTAAGCTCTGAAGCCCAGAGTTGCAAAGTAATGGGAGCCGTGGATCTATGGGTCTACGTGGACAAACCTTGACCATGATATATGAAAGAAGTTAGAAGGTTGTATGTCTGGGGCTGACTGTTAGGAACCAAATATCAATATAGCATAGAAAAACATTAGAAAATGACTTAACGCCTTGAAAAGAGATAAATTCAGATAATAAGTCTCTTCGAGGGGGAAACCTCCTTATGCCCACATAAATGTTCAATTACAAGATGATTCCAAATGAAAATGCCTCCTTAGTATATATAGGAGACTAGGAGGTATAATTAGAACTAATGGACTAAAGCCAACATAAATAAAATAACATTACTAATGTAATATGCCCCAATTAAGGGGTAATGAGCCACTATTTAGGGCTTAAAATGCCCCTCCCCTTGAGACAAGTGTTGTCAGCAATGCTTGAGTAACTATGGATGCTTCTGTGTAAAAGACTCATCTTCCCAAGTGGAATCTTTAGCCGGTAGTTTCCTCCATTTGTTGAGATACTCTGAAATGGATCTATTCCTCAGATGGCGAATTATTGTGTCAGTGATGGCTTCAAGCTCCAATATGATTTTTCCTTCATCATCAAGTTCTGGCAATATAGTTTGAACTGGGATCTTGTCACCTATAACCTTCTTTAAGCATGAAACATGGAAAACTAGGTGTACTCATAAAGATGCAGGCAACTCCAATTTGTATGCCATAGTACCAATCTTTTGAAACACCTTATAAGGGCCATAGTACTTTGGTGATAATTTATTATCCTTCTTGGCTTGCTTGAGGGACATCTATTTGTATGGTTGTAGTATTAAAAACACCCAATACCCTACTTCAAAACTTATTTCACTACGATGTTGATCTGCTAATTGTTTCATGCAATTTTGTGCCATGGTCAATTTGTCCTTTAATATTTTGAGAACTTGTTTTTGATGCTCGATGTGATCTTCCACTGCTTGAACCTTAGATTTTTCTTTTAGATAAGAATTGATGGAAGGAGGGTGGTATCCATAGAGTGCCATAAATGGTGTCATTTTTGTTGTAGTATGAAAGGAAGTGTTATACCACCATTCTTCCAAGGGTAACCATTTGAACCATTGTGTTTGTTTATCAGAGACAAAGAAACAAAGGTATCCTTCCAGACATTTGTTCTCTATCTCGGTTTTTCCATCAGATTGAGGATTGTTGGGTATATTTGTTATATTCTTTGCATGTGTGTGTGTGGGTGCGTCAGATACAACAACTGTGTGGGCGGTTTTTTCTATTTTTAGCGGATTTGTAAATTAATCCCAGATTAAGGGATTAGGGTTTTGGTATCTATGGAATACCTAAAAACATTGTATATATTGTATGGTGAATGGTGAAATTTGATATAATGAATATAAGAAAGGTTTTCTCGGTTGAGGGTTTCCGGTATAAAATCTCTGTGTATTCTATGTATGAGCCATTGATTAATTTTGTTCTTGCTTAAGAATCTATATGCATTGCTTTACTTCGCAGGTTTAAAACTTACAAGGATGATAGGATGAGATATGAGCCAATTGAGTACCCAAACAAGAAAATAATTATGTCCAAAATGTCTAATGAAGATGGGATCTTTGTCATTTACAATAATGTTTGGGTTGCCATGTAGCTTTTGAACTGTCTCCATGAATGCGGTGGAAACTGTATTGGCTTTGAAAGGGATGAGAGAGTGCACAAAAGTGTGTGTACTTGGTCAGTCTATCAACAATCACCATGATCACACTCTTTCCTTTAGACTTCGGTAACCCTGTGATGAAATCCATGGAAACCTCCTCCCAACGCTAACTTGGGATGGATAATGGTTGTAAAAGACCTGGGGTCTTAATTGTTTCCACCTTATTTTGTTAGAGAACCAAACATTCTACCACAAACCTTTGAACATCAGTTTTAAGGCCATCCCAAAAAAATTCCTTCTTGACCCTATTGTAGGTTTTTAAAAATCCCGAGTGCCCTCCTAGTAGAGAGGTGTGCAATTCCAATAGTACCTTTTGTTTGAGTTGGGAGTTTTTACATAAATATAAGTGATCTTTGTACCATAGTGAATCATTTTTCCATGTAAATGCATTTGATGTACTGGAATCCTACCTCAACCTTTGAATGAGAGTCCACACTTTTTTAGTCATTCTTCCATTCATCCTTTGCTTCTATTAGCCAATCGGGTTGGATGATCGAGATAGCACAGAGAAAGGCCTCAACATCTTCATCCTTCCTTGAGAGTGCATCTGCCACAACATTTTTCTTCCATTTTTTATAGACGATTTCAAAATCATAACCCAATATCTTGGTTACCCATTTTTGTTGTTCTTTTGAAGATAGTCTTTGTTCCAAGAAGTATTTAAGACTATCATGATCTGTTTTGACCTTGAAGTTCCTACCTATTAAGTAAGGATGTCATTTCTTCAATGCATGTAGTATTTCCATCATTTCCTTCTCATAAATGGGTTTCTGTAAGTCCTTTCCCTTGAGTGGTAGAATTTCAAAAGCCAGGGACCTTCCTTCTTGCACTAGGATGGCACCAATTCCATTTCCCAAGGCATCACATTCCACAATAAAGGTTTTTGTGAAGTCTGGAGTGGTCAAGATAGGAGCTTTGCACATAACCTCTTTAAATTGTTCAAAATATTTAGTTGCCTCTGGAGTCCATGAAAATGCATCCTTCTTAGCTAGTGTCGTTAAAGGTGTTGCTATTCTTCCATGGTGCCAAACAAAATTGCGGTAGTAACATGTCAAACCCAAAAATCATCTAATATTATTCAATGTTTTGGGAATCGGCGAGTCCATCATCGCCTTAATCTTGTTAGGGTCTACCTTGACACCTTCATGAGATACAATATGACCCAAATACTCTACCTCCTTCACTCCAAAGAAACATTTGGATGGTTTGGCATATAGTTGTTGCTCCTTTAGT
>SNQJ01S0017483.1:266976-305957 GCA_010110895.2 Picea sitchensis
ATATTTCACCACTGAGTTTCTCACAAGGGTTTGTACAGCAAAACCCCCAAACTGAATGCTCAAGAGAAATAGCAAATGCTAATCCAAAACCAGAATGAGTAATAGGTGCACCCCAGCCTCTTATTTATACTTTTCCTTCTAATTCTCTATTGAGTTAGGTTAACTCCCAGGGTTAATCTTCTATTCTTCTGTTGAGTTATCTTTTACTCCTTTATCCTTTTCCTTTCTTAAGTCAACTTAAAAATATAACATTTAACTTCTTGACTTTTCCCCCCTTCAATGTGAGACTATGACCTAGTGGGGGTGCCCAGGCCATTGAGTCTCCTCATTACCTCTCTAAGAGGTGGGGGACATTACAGCATGTGTGGTGTAATTTAGGGTTATAACAAGCATGACACGTGTCACCCACGAATGAGGACAAGTTTTACCCCTGGCCCTCATGATGTGTCATCCTCTATTCCGTGACTTCCTGGCCAACGTAGTTGGTGATGCGACCAAGACTCTAGGAGTCTGGGACTCTGGTAGTTTGGTGGATTTGAGGTGTAGTATCGTAGTGGGACATTCAACTTCGAAATCCGAATGCTGAATTTCAACATAGAACGTTGGATGTTGAAGGTCGGGGTTCAACGTCGAACGTCGAATGTCGACGTTCAACGTCAAATGCCAAATGTCGAACGTTCAAACTCCAAATGTATAATTTTGAACATCGAACGTCGACTTTTGAATGCCCGAGGCCACGTGGAGATATTTCATGGCTTCAGGGAGTAGGTGTTCAAATGCCAAATGCCAAATGCCAAACACCGGCCGCCATGCAGTCCTCAACTAATAATGCTTGGACAACTTTTAGTGTTAAGTACCTATACCAGATATGAAAATATACTTGAATAAGACCAAGAATAAACCATAAACCTTTCACCATAACATGCACACAAGAATATAGAAAACCCTTGAGGTAGGGTAACACCATATATTAATCCTTAAGGAAGGATAACACTCCTCAAGAAATGCTTGATACATTCACAATATTCTTCACTATGTTTCATTACATTACTTACACTTCTTTATACAACTCTCTCTATCTCCTAGGAACCTTCTAGAGAGCCTTCTCACATTTATTACATTTAACTACCATAATGGGACTTTATTAATATAGTGGACCTAGTCCACCTTACATTGAATGTCCACATTCTCGTATATTAAATGAATTCCACAAATAATACATAACCACATTCCCATTGGGTACCTCCATAGGTATCCCATATTACCTCCCTAGGTATTCTACATTCCATCCCCCTTCACATGTTTCATCCTCGAAACATGAAAATAAACCATACAATATGACCGACTAAGCAATGTAGCCAACTGGTACCAAGTGCGACCATCCATCCATCCCAATGGAAGTTGAACATGATGTCTATCTGTTGCCTTTACACCCTGATCTTTCTCTACATCATGTCGGGGTTTCCATGGGATTGTTTCTATAGAATGAGCTCCTCCCGTAGTGTCGATAGTCCTCCATGCACCTCTTGATTGATTTCCTATCTAGTGCCATGTTGGTGCATAAATGTGTTTATGCACACACCCTTGCCTTGATGACTGTTGTGTCTCTATATGATGTGGATGGTGATATACAACAACTGTAGGAATATGTTCTTTTTTCTTCAAATATTCAACACTTTGTGCCTTTGAGTCAATGACCTCCTTAGCTTCCTGATTATGTCCTTCCTGTAGTTTTTCTTCATCTCCTTCTGTAGACTCTGCCTTTGATTCAACTTCAGACTCAGCAATAACTTCTTTGTTAGCCTCCATGGGCCCATCTTTCTTACTAAGAGATGCATCCTGCAATGTGATTTTATTTTTCTTGTACCACAACTTCAAAAACTTCTTTTGCACATTAATATTAATGGTACCCACTGATTCTATCTAAGGATATCCCAAAATAATATCCACTTCATCCATATCCATAACATAAAAATCTAAATCCAACACATACTTATCCATACTAACCTTCAAATCTTTAAAAATTTGAACAGTTTTACCCTCAACCTATGTGCTTTGGATATTCTTGGCAGGATTTTTAAATCTATTAACCAACTGAACATTTATAAAATTATGTTGGAAACTAGGGTTAATAGAAATAATGACATTTTCTTTGTGAATACAACCATGAACTTGTAATATAGATTTTCCATCTGAAAATAAATTCTTGTTTCTACCTTTAGCTGCATGAGAACATTTATCTAAAATAAAAAATTTAAGTGCTTCATCAAAAAGTGTCATCAATTGGCTATATCTATGTGATTGTCACCAAATGATTGCATCATCTTTTAAATAACACAATACCCAATGTTTCCAATCCTCTTTCGAAAATGACTTCAAGTATTTAATGAATTATTAAATATTAAGGCCATCATATTTTCCAGTAAAAAACATCTTTCTTGGGATAAATCTTGAACAAAAACTAGGATTAAAAATAACTTACTACAGAAAATCGCGGCGTTTTCCGGAAAAACCTTGAAAAACCGTTGAATTTAAAATGCTCATAACTTCACTTCTCGGACTCTGTTTTGGCCGATAGTTTTTTGAAATTCGGTATTTTTTCGAGAGGAATTCAAATATTCAATTGGTTTGGACAAATTCTACACATAAAGTTTCATATATGAACCTGAAGTGCGACGCCCTCTTTTTCTTCGATAGAAAAATTCTGTAAAAAGAGCAAAACATTCTTCTCTTCTTTGGCCAAGGAAAGTTCTATGATACCAATTGTTAAGTACCTATACCAGATATTGGAATATACTTCAATAAGACCAAGAATAAACCATAAACCATTCACCATAACATGAACAAAAGAATATAGAAAACCCTTGAGGTAGGGTAACACCATATATTAATCCTTAAGGAATGATAACACACCTCAAGCAATGCTTGATACATTGAGCCGGATGGTTCGCTCCATTATCACGCGGAGAAAGAAGGGGATTGGGTCGTATCCATTGCATTGAGCGATCGATCAAAAAGCTGAGAGAACTACAAGTTCTATTTCAATTAAAGGCACTCACAGTGAAGTGGGGGTCGTTCTGATCTCTCTTCAGTTCCCCCAAAACTTCTATTCCAATAAAGAAGGGGAAAAGGCACATGTTTCACTCCCGTAACTAGCTGAGTGGGATCGAGTCAGTCTTACATACGTACTAGCATACCCTAAATAAATCCCACTCATTTCACAGGTTCTTAAGATGGCCATTTATCATTGATAAAGTCTCATTACTCCATGTAGGCAACACAACTTCTCTGGGAAATAGTGCTACCCATAACAAACAAAGGCGTTTACCTTCTTGATTGAGCTATGACCCTACTCAGCCATCACCACCAGGGAGGGTTTTACAGTATGGTATCACCAACCACCATAGGAGGCGACACCGCCTCATCGTATCATTCTTCATTTGCTTATTCATTTGAAGGGTGGGTACGTAGGGATATTGGGGCAAGGAAAATAAATTCTTCGGGTGGGGATCGATTTCGCGAACTTCTTCATTTGAGGGAACGAAATTTAGGACCGCCAGTGTAACATCTACCGAGAACCTACTGAGGAGCTTGGAATTGACTGGATTTATTCACAATATTCTTCACTATGTTTCATTACATTTCTTACACTTATTTATATATCTCTCTCTATCTCCTAGGAACCTTCTAGAGAGCCTTCTCACATTTATTACATTTAACTACCATAATGGGCCTTTATTAATATAGTGGGACTAGTCCATCTTACATTGAATGCCCACATTCTCATATATTAAATGACTTCCACTAATAATAAATAACCACATTCCCATTGGGTACATCCCTAGGTACCCCATATTACCTCCCTATGTATACTACATTGGGAGGTTGTATCTTGCAAACTAGAGGTCGGATTTAGACCTGGTAATAGTCATCAGAAATCTATAGGTGAGTAGAAGAGGATGAAGACCTCAGAGAGATGATCTGAGATGATATGTGTTGAGAAAAAAATTTATGCCCCGCCCCTAGAAAGGGTATTTATGGGTTGAGTGTGTTACAAAGTGGTAGAAAAGCATGGCAACAACACTTGGCCTGCCTGGGCTCATGCACGAGTCGTATAAAAATATTATTAGATAAATTTAAGGGGTAACAACCTATTTTACCCATTACTAAGAGGATTAGTAAACCTCTACTGAATAGGAATGAAACCTTCTATTGTTAATAGACATTTTGGAAATCTGCACGGTATGTTGCTAATGTTCCCAAATAAAGAAGTTGACTTCACTGTGCAATTGTATGTGTTGTTGTACAGAAAAAATATTGGGTTACTAAGGCTAAGATGAGCCTGTTGTGAATATTACTGCCAAATGAAAATCATCTGCATAAGTTCCTTGAGTAGAAGGATGCAGATTTAAAATTTAGTTGGGATTTTACCCAATGACATTGAATCATGCTAGTCTATGGAAGAGGAGGCCTGCCATTTTCTTTTCGGAAATGACGGCCACTCCTATAGGAGTGGGATTATGCTGATGAGAACTAATAACAAGACTTGGATGCAAATGTATTGAAAATATTTGTATAAGTAATAATTACTATTTTAATAAAGTATTAAACCCAGTATATGTGTATGACCCCTCATGATCAGAGGATTAATGGAAATGGTAAGGTCAATTTACTGACTGAAAATTGTTGCTGGAAGAACTAGTAAGCAAGTAAAAAGGAATCCTATATATTGAGAGAAACCTTCATGAAGGTAGAAGTGAATTGACATGAGAAATTTCAAAAGCTCGTGGTTATGGTAATCGAGTGTATGTCCATGTTACCTCAAGGGAATGTCTATGCATAAGAATGCATATGGAAAAATATTGAATATGCAAATTAGGCATGTTACAACCTATGGTGGGTTGTAAGGTACAATCTATTAATGGACCTTTTAGATGAGGATGACCTTATGAAATAAGGATATAACAACAAGAATGAAATTTGATAATGTTGCAGCCAATTTGCTTAATACAATAGGACTGTAAGGATTTATGAGAGACCGATGTAAGGTCTGATTAAGGAGGTGTCAAAAACCTTTGGATTGACCAGTGGGTTATATTGACATCTAGAGGTGGATGATAACCATATGAAAATAGCTTGGTATACTCAGATAGATATAAGAGGGAGTTTAGTAAAACATTCCCTTGTAGAAATCTGTTGACCAAGAATGGTTTGAGGCATGAAAGAGAAGCTTGATAAGTTGTCTTGTTTCCTTGGGGAACTGTTGGATTTTCTTAGATAATATTTCTGGGATGTTGAGTCATCTTATAACACCATAGGAAAGAATAATTTCTTGTTGGTTTTTGTCATACGGAAATAGGGACATAGTTATGATTATGTTTGTTAAACTAGCCATGTGGATAGCATGTGAATGACTGCAAGCTCCCAAATGAAAGGGAAGCTCATTGTTGAGTATCTCTATGGAACTTGTCCTGACAATGGCATTAATATCCTTGGGAGAATGATATGGAAGTATCATATGTCCATGTGCATGTATGACATGGAAAGGGTGCAAGCAATGAGATTGCATGATGTATGTTTGGGATAGGTATGAATGATATTAAATGTGCAAGTGATGCACATGTATAATGTAAGAATATATGTATACTAAAGGCACAATATGCCTTGATGAGTGATACGTAAGGAAAGAAATACACTTTCCAATATTGAGTGAATACCATGGATGCATGACCGACTCTATTATGAGGAGTCATGAAATATTGGTTTTGAATGATAGCTTGAGGGGAATGTGTTCCATTCCCTTAGGAAAGGCTAGTATAAACAAATGAAAGATTAAATGAGAAAGGATTCTCTATTTCCATGACAAAAGGAAACATGATTAAGCCTTTGAGGACTGCATGAGAACAATTGTGAACACTTATAAGTTAAATGATTTATGATTATGCATGTGGTTAAGTGCATCATGGATGTAAGTTAAAAAAACAAGGAATATGCGTGGAAAAATAATTTGGATGCATAACAAAGATGCATGTTTATATTCCTTATGGAATATTTGGTAAATAGTTGAAGCTAACTCAAGGTTAAGGCCATCATAGATAGAGAAGGATATGAAATAAGGAAATTGCATGTTGAAGGAGTTCCTTGTGGAGGAACTGTGTGAAGACTCTATCAGGAGAACAAAGTGACAACCTTAATGACTGTTGATAATTGAGCAGTGGGATACAAGCCTATTTATATTAGAATCATGGATTACATTATAAAACAAAATATATGAGTGGAAAAATAACCCATGAGTGTATACCATTCTGATAAATGAATGGTAATGTGCAACATGCACAGGGTCATGGCTCATTATGAACAAAAGGGTTTCTATTAAATCATGTTGATGTATCCTAAGAGTTAGGGTGAGCCTAACCAAGGCTTCTCAAGGAAAAGAGTAGGAAGATAACAATAATAAGTAGATTGAATAAGAAAATAAGGAGAAAAGGAGGAACACTTTTCTCACCCTAAGAAATCTGATTGTTTAATAGAGTCGTAGGCTTAAAGAACAACTATGGAAATGAGTACAGCTAGAGAAAGGACAATAAGTAAGTAAGTAAGTTTGAATGAATAGGTTTAGTTGAAGCCATATTAAACAAAGGTAGTGAGGACTTAGAAAATAAACCAGTTGGATTGAGGGTCCCAGGCTGTGTAGATAGAGATGGGAAAGGGGAAGATCCTTAACTCCTTTCTTGATGTATAATATGTTTTTCTTTGGGATGAGAAATTTGGTATGTTGATGAAAGTAAATGTTTTGACACCATAATGATGATAGTTGTATGACTGTGGAAACAATTGAGAATTTGTTGTGTTGCACTCATGGAAGCATTAAGGATAATGTGATGAGGTGCATAGTGATATGCTAGGACACATCTGAAAACTGTTTTATTGATTTAAAAGATATGATACTTGCATTTTTATTTTACATGATGACTAACATATTTATGATGTATGTCATGTGTAGAAATAAATTGGAACTATTGAGGAAGATAGTTGCCAATGATGGACAACCTCAAGAAAAGGATGACTAGGAGAAGGTGGTTTCCAAGAGATTGTTGAAGGGGATTTAAAGGTCCCCATAAATCACCATTGATGAGGTAATATAAGAGAGGGTGCTAGCAGCCAGAATAGGTATAAAAATGTCCATACCTATGTGGCATAAGATATGCAGGACTTTGGTAAGAATCCCTTCTGAAAATATTTCATTATCATAAAGATATGCAAATAATTGTGAGTGGTTGTTGTATGCTATTGCTACCCAAGTGGGGTAAGATTCAGGAAAGAAGAATATGAACAATAGAGAGATGAAGTCCATGCCATCCAAAGATGAGTTATAATCCTTGGAAGAAAATGAAGGAGTAAAGAGTACCATGGGTACAATGACCAATATAGGGAGATGGGGAATAAAGGTGCTCATAGTTATCACATTGCATCGAACACATTAAGGAAATGCAGGTTTTCATAAAGGGAAGACAATGGATTTTCCATTGAGGAAGGAGGACCTTCCAATATTTTACTTACATTCTATAGGTGTTAAAGAAAAGAGAAAATTGGGTGGCCATGAGTGTTGGCACCTTGGTTGCTAATGAAGGAAGAAGGCTTGGGTGCATTCAAGGGAAACATTTAGTTTCATGTGAGCTAATTTGGGATCATGATCAGCTTGTAGCAGGAATCTTAGTCCTACTGTAAGAGTGAATGAAAAGGAATCATTCATATGGTGAAGAGGTTGGTTAAACTCCAACACACCATAACAGAGTGCTTGTCACCAAGTGTGTCAGCTTGAAAATCAACGCAAGGGTGCATTGGGTATGAATGTGGCCATGAATATTGGCACATTGATTAAGTAATTTAATATTTGAATTGTATTTGGAAAATTTAGTATGTTTTTTTTTTTGTAAATGAGTGTGAGAATCTATATTACTGTAGAAACTTATAGTAAAAAAAAGATGCAGGGACTCCCAAGATCTGCCAGAACAGAACCCGATTTGGGGTCCCAGGGATGAAATGTCTAATATAGCAGGGTAGGCTTGGGTCGCCACCATGGGAAACTGACCCAAACCTCCGTAATCCAGTTTGAAAAACGTCAGCATAACGAAAACAAAGAAAGCATAAGCATAATGGGATTAGCTCCTACACTAAGATACTTGATCAAGGATCGTCCTGCACTAGTCCAAGTTGATGGGGTGCTCTTCATCTCCTTCCTGCCTTGTCTCATTCTCCTCCCTCTGCTCCACTGGGCATATCTTTTTGATGCACGTTGGGGTTCCATTTCTGTCGGCTGGAGTAATGTCTATATGGTGGAAATAGTGTAAATAGAGATGGAATTTCCCTACCATCCACTCCAATTTTTCCTACTAGCTTCTCTGGTCCTCCACAAGTCTTTTTACCCCCACCTCCAGGTTGTTGAGGCAGTTCATAATACCTATAATCACCTTCCTCTATTATCTGGTTTTTGTCATGTTGGTCTCCCTCTAGTCCGCACACATTTTACCTATCAGCATTTTTGTTCTCTAGACTTCCTCCACCGTCCTATGGTAGAGACTTGTCTTGGGATGTGTGGCTCTAGGGTCCCTTATCCCCCCCACTTCCTGAGTTAGTTTTGTCCAAGCTTTTCCCCTGTGAGCATTGTTGATTTCTCTCACCCATCCTTTGATGATCGTCTTCCCCTTTATCTCTACCTACTTGAGGAAGGTATTCTTTGCTTCCATGGCCGCTTGTTTGATTCTTGTCATCCTATGGGTGCTCTGCAGAGGTTCAGTCCCTTGGGGGCCTCTCTTACTGTTGGTTTTCTTCATGCATACCATCTTCACTTGAAGGTGGTAGTTTTTACTTTGGGTTCTTCCCCTATTCCACTTCACCTCTTTCTGGTATGTAAGATGGCCCCTGTAATTGCTTTGCTCCGATCTGTGTTTCTTTCTGTTATACCTTATTTTATGGAGCCAACCCATTTGTGGTCCCGTCCTTGCAATCATGTCTTGTTCATCAAGGTGGTCCTTCTAGTCAGTATCCTCTGTTCCATAATGTGTGCACTTGATTACCTTGTCATAATCCCTGTGCCAATTCTTTTCCCTGCACCTTGTATGCCATTCATTTCCCCATCCCATAACGGTACTTGGGTGAGGTGTTCCCAGACTTGGCCCTGGTGAACCTTTTCATTCTCTGTCCTTCGCTACCTACGGGTTATCTATTCTACTTTCCCATGGGTAGCCTATGTACTTCTTTCTATTGACAGGACCGTGGTGCCGTGCTTTCGCCTGATGTGTGATCTGTGTTTGCATTTGTAGCCTTGTTTGATTGGTGGGAAATCAGATTCTGCTTGGAGCCTACGTGCCCTTCAGTGCCTGTTGCACCTCCATTTTTTTCGTAATCGTTCGTACTACTACAGTTGTGCAAGGATTTTGTCACAAGTTGGGTGCAATCTTCTCGGAATTGACCTTGCGGGATGTAGCTCTAGATTGTGTCCAGTTCTGGACCTTCGTTATCGACCCCCTCATTCTCTATTCTGTCCTCTAGTCCATTTGTTGAACTCCGAACCCAGCGCAACTCCACAGTGATCCCTATCTGCAAGTGCTCCTGGATTTTTTCTAGTAAGTGGGCCAATCCCCAGTGCCTCTGGATTTTGCCCATTCTGGTACCGTTTTGGAGTTTTCTTACTATGTTGATAACCAACACGGAGTCTCCTTCCACTATGGATTTTTTCATCCCCTCCCAACTTATAATCTCCAAGCCAGTCTCTAGGGCTCCGAATTTCATGGCGTTGTTGGTTGAGTTGCCTAGAATTCCATCATACAATCAGATGATGTTTCCTTTACTGTCCCTAATTACTCCTCCCAAACCTGTTCTCCCTGGGTTGCCTTTCGCTACCCCATCGAAATTTAACTTGAGGGAGCATGAAGGTGGTGGTTTCCAGTTATGCTCACCTACTTGGAGTTGCGGTGACCGTCTGCACTGATTGGGGTTGCGTCCTCCGTTAAGGTGGAAGATCTCTAGGACTCGGGAATCCTGATCAGTGGGTTTCTCTCTACCTACCTGGCAGTTGTTGCTCTGCACCATCTCTCATATCGTGGATATTATTATTTCCTTGATCTTCCCTTCGGTCCAGCTTTGGTTTCTAAAAATGCGTCGATTCCTTTCCTTCCATATTGACCATATGATCATTCCTAGCGTGAGGATCCAATAGAGGTTCACCTCTTCTTGTTTGTTGTAGTTCTCTTTCCATAGGTTGATGGTTGCGGCAATGTTACCTCGGATCCTGTCGGACTGGCAGAAGATACTTGCCACCCAATCCTAAAGTTCTGCAGTGTAGGCGCATTCGTCGAGGAGGTAGTTTGTTGTTTCTTCCTAGGCTTGAAAAAGATGACTTCTTGATGGACCTGTGAATCCCCTTTTCCTTAGGTTATCCTAGGTTAGAATGTGGTTGTGTAGTATTAGTCATTGGAATTTTTTTATCTTTGCTCATTGGGGGTTGTTCCAAATCTCATCCCAGTGTTGCGTTGGGTATTCTTGGTCTAGATTCTCCATATAGTGTCGAACTTCTTTCAGGAATTCCCCTCTATCCTTTTGTCCCCACCTCAACTGATCATCTCCTTCCGTGATTGTTATTTTCCGTCTTCCTAGTTCCTTCTCCACCTCTTTTACTATTGTTGTAGGTGTATCATTGTTTTGTGGACTAATCTTATCCCAGATTCTCCATTTGTTGCGGTCTGTTTCATGTTTCCAGTATTGGTAGATGTTGATTTTACCTTGCATGATTATCTCCTGTTGGAGTATCCCTCTATCTGGGTTTTCCATCCTCTTTTCCTATTGCCATGCATCCTCCCAGAATCTGGTTGTCCTGTCATTCCTGATTTCCCAGAAGTTGTGTGTCTAAATCCAGGCTTTGTTGCACCAGGCTAGGTTCCATATGGCTGACCCTTCCCTGGTTCCTCCAAAGTGGATTTTGTCCTAATCATGAATGTCTAGGGCATACTTTGTCTTCCATAGGTTTTCCCAAGGTGTAGTATTTTCTTTGACCCAGTGTCACTAGAGTTTCTCCCCATATGCGTTATTGGTCATTTGTGGGTCTTGTAGCCCCAGGCTTCCTTTGCTTTTTGGCCTGCAAACTTTCTCCCAAGCCACCACGACCCATTTTTTATTTGTTTTCGTGCCTTGCCATAGGAAGTCCCTCTAGATGGCTCTTATTTTCTGTAGGATCCCCTGTGGAGTGGGGAAGATGGACATCATAAAGGTTGGGATTGCTTGTAAAACAGACTTGGTTAGGATTAGCCTGCCTGCTATATTGAGGGATCTATACGTCCAATTTTTTACCCGCTCTTGTAACCTGTTTATTAATCCTTCCCAAGTTGACATTTTGTACACTTTTTCTGTCAAAGGAACCCCCAAATAATTGGTTGGGAGTGTCTTTCATTCAAAGCCTAGAATGTTGGTCAAATTCCTTTGGATAGCTCGATTGGTATTGAAGAGAAAGATCATCGACTTAGAGTGGTTTATCTCAGCGCCCGAAGCTTCCCAAAAATCTTCTAGGATTCGTTTGTAGGCTTTGGCTTCCTTGACCGTGGGTATGTCGTAGAGTAAGGTATCATCCACAAATTGTTGGTGTGTTGAAGTAGAGTAGTTTTCAAAGGGTTTGAGCCCTATTATTTCCCTAGTTGCGGTTGCGTTCTTTATGCTCTGACTGAGGCCTTCCATCATCAAAATGAACAGGAAGGGGGACATCGGGTCTCCTTATATGATACCTCTCGTGGGACAGAAGGGTTTGGCTAGGGCTCCATTGATTAGTAGCGAGTAGCTTGTTGTGGATATGGGACTGACAATCCAGGTGATCCAGTGCTGGGTGAAACCAAAGGCTTCCAAAATCTTGACCATATAGTGCCAACGAATTTTATCATAAGCTTTTGCTAGGTCTAGTTGTATTATCATTCCCCCCCTCTTCTGAAGCTTCAAGGTGTGAATGATCTCATGGGCCTGGATGATGTTGTCCATTATTTTTCTTCCTTCCACAAATCCTGTCTATTCTTGCGAGATCAGTGTAGGTAGGAGGTGTTTCAGTCTATTTTCTATGACTTTGGAGATTATCTTGTAAACCACATTGCATAGCGCTATAGGTCTATACCAATCAGGGGTTTTGGCTTCATTTTATTTGGGTATTAGTGTGATCATTGTGGCATTTAGTTCTTTAAGGACGGAGGCAGACCTTCTAGAGTCTTCTACTACCTTGTAAATGTCATGTTTGATGGTTTCCCAACAGGCTTTGAAGAACTCCACTGTGAAGCCATCTGGACCTGGTGCTTTCCCATTGGGCATTTCCTGGAGAGCCTGGTCAACTTCTTCCATGGTAATAGGTTTGTTTAGGGAGATGTTTTGTTCCTCTATGACCAGGCGTGGAATATGTTGGTTTATCCTTTGAATGGCCTCTGATCTGTCTTGGTGAGTTTCTTGGGCTATCACGTGGAAGTGTTTGACCAGAGAAGTTTCAATCTCCTGATGTGAATCATGCTCGATTCCATCCTGGTCCTTGATCTTTAGGATTTTTTGTGGGCTCTTCTGGCCATGGTTGTTCTATGGAAAAACTTGGTGTTCCGCTCTCCCTCCTTTAGCCATCGGATGTGGGACTTTTGACGCCAGAGTGTTTCTTCCTGTTGGCATCGCGCCTCCCAATCTTGGGTCATTTGGATCTCTTCATTTTTTCGATCCTCAGTATAGCCTTCCTGCATGCAGGTTTCTTGGTGGTTTTTCATTTTTTCTTCTATGTTGTTTTTCTCTTTGTTTATATTCCCGAAGGTATCCATTTTCCACTCTTTAAGCTTGTTTTTAACGTATTTAAGTTTCTTATGAAGTTTGAACATCCTTGTCCCTTTCTTTGGTTGCTCCTCCCACCACCACTATTTGATTCTTTCCTTGAAAGTTGGGTGATCAATCCAGAATTTCTCAAATCTGAAGGGTATGTTCTTTGGTGTTGTTTGGAAGCCTACTTCCATTTGCACTAGCCAGTGATCAGATCCACTCCAGGAAAGGATGTTGCAATCTAAGGTTAGCCCATGCATAATGATTGACTTCAATATAAGGAATCTGTTGAGTCTTGTATCTACCTGAAACTGGTTCATATGTTTATTGTTCCAGGTGAACTGGTCATTCTTAGTTTTGAGATCTACTAGCTCCACTCTGTCGATGAGCTTTGAAAAAACCTCTACATCCCTATCCAATCTTATTATACCTCCTTTCTTTTCTGCAAGTGAGGTGATGATGTTGAATTTCCCTGCCAGGATCCAGTGGAGGTTGGTGGATCAAGATTTTATATCTTATAGGTCTTGAATCATTCCTCTCTTTTCCTCTGGCCCTTAGGGCCCATACACATTAGTGCAGAGAATATCCTCTGTGTTTCGAATTATTTGCATGCGTATCGTTAGGGTGTACCTGGTTGCTTCGGCTACTATTAGATTTAGAATTTGTGGGTTCCACAAAGTGAGAATGTCGCCTGAAATTTGGTGGTCTTCGATGGATACCATCTTGTACTTGCGCCAGTGTTGTTTACTGATTGCCTCCATTCTGTCTGTAGTGCATTTAATCTCTTGAATGAAATAGAGATCCGGTTGTTCTTGCTTTAGTTTATTCCTAAGGATTCTTTGTTTTCTTGGGTTGTTTAGGCCTCTTAAATTCCAATTTATGACCTTCATTTAAACATGTGGGGGGGAGTGGGGAAAGAGTTTCTTGATCTTACCCAAATTTATCAGTAGCGCTCCCAAATCCTATAGGGATACGTTGTTTGATTTCCTACCTTTTTTCCTCCTCGTCTGCTTGGGTGATAGTTTTGGTTGTCCCTCTCCGGCTTTGACTCCTAGGTTTCCTATCTCCCCGTGTGTGTTTTTTTGTCCTCTATCTTTGGCTTCCTCCTGTAGTAGAAAAATGTACTGGATGCAGTCACGTTGTTATGTTGGTACGTTGTCAACTCCCTACCCTTTCCATTGTTCCAATATGTTCAGGAGGTCTATCTCTTCCCTTTCCACCAAGTCCCCGAGATCAGGGTCTTCTGTGCCTACTTCGCTCGGGGTCATTTCTACATATCCTTCTGCATCTTGCATGGCGGTGTTGTCATCTTTTGTTTCTCCATCCATCAGGGTTGCAAAACTCCCATGTGTCGTCGTGTTTCTTGGTCGGTCGGTAGGATATTTTGTTGCTTGGTCTCTGACCTCTTGAAATTTTTTCGAGTCACTTTCATCTTCTGTCCCTTTTTTGGTTTGGTCCTTTCCTTCCATTTTATTCCAGGTCTCCTAGTTATTTCCTGTTGAGGTTTTATTTTTCTTTTTATTTTCTCTGTTCATGGGGTTCGGTGTTATAAACCCTTCCTCATCCTACTGTGTTTTGGGGTTTTCCACTTCCTGCTTTTTATTAAGAGGGAATTCTCTGATCAAGTGGCCATGTTCATGGAATCTTATGCAACTAAAGGGGATCTGTTTGTAATATATGTTTTGGATCCATTCCTCATACAATTCTAGACTTATGGCTTCTCGGAGTGCTCCAGAAACGTCCATCTCTATGCAGATTCTTGCGTACGATGTGTATCTTCCTTTTAGGGTGTCTTCTGAGGTCTTCACATACTTCCCCAGTTTGTTTCCTATTCCTTCAAAGGTGGAGGGAAACTAGTAGTTTAAGGGTAAGGATCAGAATCTCAGCCAAATTAGTACCTTTTTGAACGTTTCTTTTTCCAAGGAGAAATTTTCTTTCCAGTGTTGCATGTTTAGTCTAGCTGAGGCATGGAAGTATGGACCTCCCTTGAAGACTTTATCCCTGTCCTCCATGTTCATGAAGACTGCTATGAAGAAACCCTTCGAGCCAAGGTGGATCTCCACTTATCCATTTGGTTTCCAGTGATATTTGATCCAGTTGCGCAGAGTTCTTTCTGTGGGCCATAACCCCATGAACTTTCATATGAGCGCATGTGTCTTCATCTGGTCCCTGTAAAGTTGCATTTGTGGGTCCTCCAATATTACCTTGGGTATCATTGTTGTTTTTGGTTTGCATGGGTTGCACCCTTCTGTCCCATTGGCCTTCACAGTCTCTTGTGCCTCATTCTGAGTTTCCTTAGCGTCTTCCCTCGTGGTCTCATTTTTGTCCTGGCTTCTTTATTGACACTTCCCTGGGTCTAATCCTGAGGTTCCTGTCACTGGTGTATTGAAAAATACGCCTCTTGGCCCTTTCCCTCTGTCCCCCACTACCTGTTTGTATGAGGAGGTCCCCTTACCCCCCCCCTTTGGTGCTCATGTTGCTCTCTGATGTGGTTGCGACTGTCAAACCCTAGCTCACCTCGACTATCAAACCCTGTATTATTCGCCTTTTAAAACCTTGGAAAATTTAGTATGTTGAAAGGATGCTTACATAAATAATAATATTTCCCTTTTTCTTTGTACCCTTGAATAGATGAAAATGACTTGGACTGTTAGTATGAATCATTTGAAAATATAATGTGCATGAAAACTAACAATTTGTTTGGCTGAGGAATGTTGAAGTTGTAAGAAGAAAAAAAAAGGGGGGTATTGGATATGGAAGTGTTGTAAGCCCATAAGGAAGAAAAATTACCTGCTAAGATAAATTTCTATGGGAAGGAAAGTCCCATACTTGTGAATCTGGTTCCTATGTAGAACAGATCTGAAAATAAATGGGGAATGTGGAAATCTGTGAGTAACAAAGTTGCAAGAAAATTATGAATTTGAAATTGATGATAATTTCTCATAATTTTGTATACATGTGAGACAGGTGAGATGAAAAATATATGTCTAGGGAGGACATATGAAGGTTGTCAATCCAACAAGTGTGAAATATGATATTGTTGAGACATAAGAACCTTGTGGTAAGCCATGATCACCCTAGAACATGTTGTGTTGTGGTAACACCAGCCGGAGGGATGCCTCGGCAAAGAAAGTCTGAGGGAATCCTTGACTGTAAGGCTCAATGAAGTCTCTGGAAATATTGTTGTGTGAGAAATGCTTGGCAAGGCAAGATAGATCACCCGAAGAATTGTATAATAGAGAAGGGGATGCTTGAGCCTTGGATTGGAAGGTGAGTGACTGCAAGGAAGAGGAGACTTTGATAATTACTATAAACTATTGATTGGGATCATGCACACAATGGGTATGTCCAGGAAAAGTAGTGAGCCAAGAAAACAAGACAACCATGTGGATACAAATCCACGAAATGCACAGATGAGTATTGTGCTAAGTTATGAAATTTTCTTGAATTTTATGCAACATTAAAATGTTTTCGCATAGAACTATGATTAATATGTGCGTTGTCCAATATTATTGAAGACAATTGATGAAGTTTAAGAGTCTGGAAGGGACCAGAATGAGAAAGAGGGTCAATACTTCCGAAGAAACTGAATGAGAAAAACATGACAGGTGTTACTAAGAAAGAACATCGAGGACGATGTTCCTTTTAAGGGAGAGGGGATTGTAATACCCCTATTTCCCCCATCTTGTAATTAATCATTAATTGTAATCGACATGCTATGGCATGGGAATAAATGTAAATGTATTATTTATATTTTCCAATGACTGACTGTGGGGGTGAATCCTTGAAGTACTGGCCATGATATCACTAGAGGAAAGAATGGGAAAACTATAAGAGAGGGTTCATTATGTCAAATGACCCAGAATTTCCCCTTGTTGGGAATGATAAGATCCCTTTGGATCCCAAGGAGAGAAATCAGTTAATGAAGGAAGGACCGGTGGTTGAATACTCAACCACCCCATGAATGGAACCATGGTCTGACTAAAGAATGGCAGCCCTAAGTACCGTAGGGTCTGGCATACCATGCTGACTCGAGTTTCCTTCTAACTAAAGTAACATGATAGGTCGAGAACCATACTAGAAAAAATATATACAGAAAAATAGAGACGAGAGAAGACACCTGGGAAGAGAGAGGGCATGAGGCTCTCTAGCTAAGAAGAGGAACTAAAATCTTGATAAGTTGTTCTGGTTACTGGAGAGAAAAAGAAAAAAAAATATCTCTGAGAACTTACAGGAGTGCATGAACTGAGAAGGAGACTATGATATTGATGTTGAGGAGGCATGTGATAAACCTCACAGAGACCATGATAGAGAAGGAATCCCTGAGAAACTGTGAAAGTTCCCTAGTGATATCATGGCTTGGAACGGGGGTGGCCAGAGTGCTAAGAGTGAATGCCTCTCAGCCTATGGTTGGGTGGAAAGGCGCACACCTACATTCAGTTCATTGGTTACAATATGAAATAGATAAGTATTCTCATACCCTGTATATTTGAGCTGTAACTGTAAAATAAAATTTGATATCCTATGAATGTTTCATGGATGTGCATGTTACTTGATGGTTAGATTATGTTCCCTTATATTTTTCTTGATTGTGTATTTAAGAAAGTAAGGAACTATATGGTTTGTACACATAAAGGATCAAGACCTCTAGTGGATCAAGTTAAAGAAAATGAATTGTGAATCTGTTGACCTTGGGACCAGTTTTACGTATACATATAGACACTTCTCGTTGCTTTGAATATCCTTGAAAATGGAGTATGTTAAGCTCATTAGAGGTAGTGCATGTATGCACAGAGTCTCTACAAGGTGAGCATATACATAGAACCTCTTAATTTATAGAGTTTGGTGAACGAGCACAAGGGGTGCGTGAAAGGTTCTTCTAAGTCTCAAGCTCGGGAGAAAGAATGCAAAGCACGCATCCACACCTAAGTCCTTCAGAGTAGATGAAGCTTAGGAAGGATATCAATGTTCAAGTCTCACAAGGGAGGATCCTTTCGTTTGGAAGATGAGCATACGAGATCCATTTAGGAGGAGCCAAGGTCCATCACGACCATTGGATTTGCAGAAGAAGCACGAGTATTAACCCCCCCGAATCCTTCATCCTTCATGAGTTTGGTGAAATTTGTGTATTCATCATAAGGGAGAGGGATCCTTCAAAGTCCTAAAGTCCGAAGTGAATCAAAACCATCCATCGGAAGGGATATGTGTCGCCAAATCCCATGGTTTGGAGAGTGGCACTTCGAGAGTTTTTAGTCGTTGTATTAACGGGAAGAAGAACTCCTGAAGGGTTGAAGATCGAAGTCCTGAATCCACGAGAGTTGTAGATCTATGGATCTACGTGGTCTGATCTCGACCATGAGATCTGAAGAATTTTAGAAGGCTACTAGTCCGAAGTGACGTGGAACAGTGACGTCATCTAGGGTGACATGGACCCAAGATCAATGTGTCACATGTCACCTGGATTTGAGCGTTTCGCAAACCCTATAGGTACATTAACATGTGACACGTGTCACCCACTAAAGGGGCCATGTTTCCTCTCTTCCTTGCCACACGTCATCTATAGAAATTACCCGTTTGGTCCACGTGGCAGGAGATCTCATAGTCCGAAGACTCGACACTTCATAGGAACTTGGCCAAGAGTCTCCAAGGTGTGAAATTCCCGAAGTTGCGAACGACGAAGTTAATCTTAACCATTGACAGGTAGAGGACATGTGGCACTAGATTCGAGAGTTCAAAGACTTGGCTCTTTGGGGGATTCATGATGTGAGGAGTTGGTAAGCTTCGAATCTCGCAATTGCAAAGTAATGGTATTCATGGATCTATGGTTCTACATGGATAGACCTCAACCGTGATATCTGAAAGAAGTTAGAAGGTTGTATGTCTAGGGATGACATGGCTCTCTGACATCATCTAGGGTGATGTGGACCCACAACTAAGGTGCCACGTGTCTTTGGGATATGGATGATTCATAGACCCCTTATGCCTATTAGATCATGACACATGTCACCCCTAAATTAGTACAAGTGTCACTCCTTCACCTCACCACGTTTCAGGCTCTGGTTCGTGCCCGCCTGGCCAACGTGGTTGGTGATGCAACCAATACTCCAGGAGTCTAGGACTTCAGGAGTTCAAAATATTTGAGGTGTAGTATCATAGTGTGAATTTCAACATTGAACGCCAAAAGACGACGTTCAACATAGAATGTCGAATGCCAAACACCGACGTTCAACATAGAACGCCAACCTTTGAACGTCGACGTTCAACATAGAATGTTGAATGTCGAATGCCAAACATTCAAATACCAAACATAGAATGTCGAATGCCGACCGCCGAATAGTTGAGGCCACGTGGAGAAATTTAGGGGCTTCGGGGAGTAAGTGTTAAAATGCCAAATGATGAGCATCGAATGTTGACCACCATCCTGTCCTCAACTGAGAATTCCTGGAAAAATTTGAGAGGTCACATCCTACAAACCATAGGTCATATTTAGAGTCAGTAATGGTCATCATAAAGCTATGGGAAAGTATAATAGGATGAAGACCTCGGAGAGATGATCTAAGATGATATTTGTTGAGAAAATTTTTGATGCCCCACCCCTCGAAAGGGTTTTTAAGAGTCGAGTGTGTTACACAACATCGGGTGGCTTCACCAAGGATGATATATTCATGTTATCCAATAGTGTCAATTGTCATATGACATCCAACCCTTCAAGGATGAGGTATTATGTGGTGTTGCCTCATTGGATGCATGTGATGTTCTCTTGGTCCAGCCATATATGTGGAAGAGCCATGTTATTTATGATTCTCAACCTCGTAGTGTCATTGTTACTCCGGGGGGTCATCTCTATAGGATCCCATAGGTAATTCTGACTACTATCCCACCTAAACAATTTCGTAAGGTAGTATCTCATACTACAAAATTTAGCTTATTCACAATATGTTCAAAAGGTGAATAGAAGGACACTGCAACCAATATAGCCTCAGCCCAAGCACCTTCTATCCAACAAAAGCAGGTCGACAAGGTTGCAAAAAATTGCAAAGATTCCTTCTGCACACAGTCATCTCATGTATCTCAACTGTTTGAACAGACTCAGCCTCGCCAACAATAGGTTCAGGACAACCTTCAACAAACTAAGCAACACAACTTCTCCAGCAAGGCAAGTAACTCACCAAGATTCAAATTCAACAATCACTTTTCCCTCTCCCCTGGGAACTCAACGCAATGGAGACCATTTATTCCTAAGGAGAGAGGATTGATCTAGATGGATATTTGTGGCCACCCACCTATTCCAACTAGCTCATTTTGGCAGTTTCAGTTTGGCAATTTTGTTTCTAGTTTTCGAGTCCCAAACTTTCAAGGCCATTTTAAGGCCCTAAACAACATTTTTAGGGCTCGCCATAGTTATATTGTAGACAAAGTTAGATTCTGATGACAACATGTGTAATCCTTGGATAGACCTTTCCATCAAGCTATCGTGCACCCCAAACAGAGATCGTATGCCAAAGTTACGCCCTTGGGAAGTTGATACGCCAAACTACCCAAAACGGGGTCCACAAAACTATTGGCTTTTCATCTTCTAGGGTTAGGGTTTTGGATTTTATTTATGATAAAAGGTCTTTGGAGCCTCATTGTAAAATCATGTTCTTGAAAATGCAACTTTCCATCACATCTCTTCTCGAAGATAAGCTTCAATCATTCTAGTGAGTCTTTCACTTTGTATTTTTACAATCTTTGTACATTTTTGCTCATTAATAGAAATTGTGTATTACTATATATTTTTTTTTATGGTTGCATCTTTGATACATTTATGTTATATTATTGGATATCTGAGATATCTCTGTACATTTTTTTATTATATCACCACTCTCATTTTGTGCCAAAAATAATCTGGATCATACTATTCCTACTTGTCCTTCTTCCATAAAAACATTTCCTCTAATGACTTGTAATACTGCATCAACTAAAGGTGACTCAACTTCGAAATTAAATGTTACCTTAAATTTTTGGATGAGATCCTCCCATTCTATCATTCCTTTGTGCATTTCTATCTCTAAGTACCAGTTCCTCGGAATTGTCTCCAGCGTATGTATGAACCTGTGCTTCCATTCCTTCTTTGGTGTTGGAGTTACTTCACACACACCTAGGATTTATTTTTCGTAAGGTTTTTCCTTGTTTATTGATCATAATTAGTCATTATCTAGTCTCCTATATTTTAAGGGAGAATATTCCACTTGGAGAATATTCTCTTTCAGTTGACACTTCAGTTTGACTAGTTGAGTTGAGTTTAAATGTTGCATTGGTTTTGTCACCATGAAACATTGGGATCATCACCATGATACTGCGCACTTGCCTTGGTTTCATCACCATATTGGCGCATTACCCTTGATTCCTTGATATATTCCTCACTACACTTTGTTTCAGTCAGTTAACTGAAGACTAATTGACTAGTTAACTAGGACTAGGTGGCAGTTCACTCTTGTAATTGCCTGAGAGACTAGACTAGGTGGCAGTTCACTCTTGTAACTATTGTTGTGTGTCTAGATTGTTGGACACACCTACCACATTTAGAGGGGGGGTGAATGAGTGTGGGGCTCTTTTTCAAAACTTCCCTCTTGCACAAAAACACGTCAATTAGCATTCAACATTTATTCATTACCCATTGTTGTCATTTATAACCAGTTAGATGTGAGCACATATCAGCAACATATATCAACAATATATCATCAACAAGTCATCACCACAATGAACACAAGGAACACAAGATGTATGTATAATTTTCTTTTTATGACGGACTTCAATCCTTGGGGTTTATCAACAACAACTGAATAGAGTACAACTCTACAAGAGCACCAGCTCTATAATGCAAGACTCAGCTTACACCCTCAGCACCAACTGAGATGAGGCAACAATCCTCAATAGATATCAATCTATCAACAGGTACGTGATTTGTCAGTAGTGCAGCTCGCGTGGGAATGCGCCCTAGCTCACTACAACCCATGTGTGAACACGGCCAGTGTATAATGTAACAAGTGTGTACTTCTAAGCAACTAGGGTTTTTCTTTTCTTCACATGTTTAGATCCTCTACAACCTGCAATCACTTTCTCTTCTGTCTCCCACTGTCCAAACTGACCCACAACCAGTCACAACACATCCAAGCTCTCCAATAGTTTTCTCATGCTCCACAACAAATCAATATGAATGCTATCTCAATCATGTATAAATAACTAGTATACCATAGCAATCATGTCACTACTGAATCACAAGTGTGCTTCTCACTCCATCAACCAAATCAACCAAATTGAGCCACATCATAGAAGCCATACCAAGAATTCCCTAAGAATTCACAACATATCAAACAATAGTATCTATCAAGACAATAATGTAACCATAACAGTGTCTTAGTGATAGATCTGAGGCCATAGAATGCAGATCTAAAACTTGCCTCATCATCCAAGAGCTTGGCACCATCTCAAACACAAATCTCCATGAGGTTATTTAGTCCACGCTCCCTGTACATAGTCAACCCACGTGTACACTCACCCTATACACAACCATCCCGCGTGTACATGCACCCTATACATATACAACCCACGTGGGCATCAGAAAATAGGGTTTTATGTGACTCCGAGACTTTTTCCGTCAAGATCTTTGACATTGCCGAAACTTTGATGCATCCATGAGATCCTCCTCTCACTCTCTTTGTCATAATAGATCTTCAATCATGCTCAAGAGATCCATACCAATAAGATTCTCTCACAAGAAGCTCTCCATCAATACTCCAAAATATATTACCAAGAAGCTCTCCATTGATCCACAAAAAGGATTCTTACCAAATGTGCATGTTACAAGAGATCCTAGCTTCTTATTTATACTTTCATCTTCTAGGTCACTTAACCCATTTTTAGGTTACTTAACCCATTTCTAGGTCACTCAACCCATTTTCCTTATTTTAGGGTTAACCACTTTCCATGAATAGAAAGTTCTCCAATACTTTATCATTTAAATATTCCTTCTTGATTTTGTCACTTTTCTTTATCATTTAAATAATCCATCTTGATTTTGTCACATTGCGTTATCATTTAAATAATGATTTCTTCTTTTCAATCACTTTTACTTCTTTGAACTTTTGGGGCTTCAAGCCATCATATGGGGGTCTTCCAACTTCATAAGGGCATAACTCTCAAACCCTGAGGAGTTATGTGACATTCCACATACCACCAGAAATGGAATGACAAGTACTATCCATCTAGGATAGTTTCACCAACAACTTCATTGATATTCATCTCATTATTCCACATACAAGCATGGGTCCTCCAACCGTTTTCCTAGGATAACTCAATCCGTAAAGAGTCTTCCCATGAGGGCTTTCACCATAAGGGGGCCACTTTGGAGTTCATCCATTTGTGCACCTTATCAACCATGATAAGACAATAATGATTCATCTTTGCATCAATTCACCATTGCATCATATATATCAACTATGCATCATGTATCAATGACAACTCATTGATCCATTTTTATCAATTGGTTTCCACTTGGATATATATCATTATCATCAAGGGCATCATATCAATCAATTACTTGACATCAATCAAAGACATCAATAAGACCAAACCATTTACATCAATGACATGTGATCCAACAATCTCCCAAATAATCAAACCATTGGAATCAATGACAACATGATCCAACATAAATCACTCTAGACCACCATTATGGCTCATTAGTTACTCATGTATCCTATATCTATTGTAAATTATTCACTCTTTGAGTGTGGAATACGGTTAATGAGAATTCTTTCATTATTTCTCTCCTTATTCTTTCTCCAATTCTCTTTGTAAATGTGTGTATTATTGTTTAGCTAGATCTATTATATGCAGGTTCAACACATTTACATGGTATCAGAGTTGACAAACTACTAATCAAAAGCTACACCAAATTATTTTTGCATGTACTGAAGATTGAAGAACACATAAAGACAGAATTTATGTTTTACTCACCGATAGTACTTCTTACGTCTCATAACTATTTGGAGTGGAAGCCAAAGATTCTACTTCTTCTCAAAAGTAGAGGCTTATACCAAATAACCATGGCAATGTAAGTAGAGCCTGATTCTGCCAATGAGAAAAATGACTTTCTCAATAGACAAGATATGGCCATAGGATTTATCTACTTGTCTATTTCTCCAGAAATTCTCCACCAAGTATGTGATGTCACACAAGAATTCACTCCAAATGAATTATGGACCATATTGTAGGTTATATTTGGGAATAAAGAAGATTGTGAACATTGCATGCAGGGGATTGGAAAGATAGAGCCATAAGAGAAACCATCAGAAGATCAAGCCTCTTATTATGAAGAGTCTTCTACAAAAGTATTTGCAAAAATTTGTATTCCATTAATTGAAGATGATTTCTACTCCATTTAATATTTGTTTTCTAAAATTCATGTGGAAGATATATGGCATGCATCTCAAGAGTCACATGTAGATACTTTTCCATGCGCAATGCATGCATCTAAGGAGACAAAAAGAGAGCCACGCACATCAGACTCAATTCCGATATTTTATTATCACAATTTGCAGAAAACAATTGTATATTTGAATTCCTCTCAGGAAAATATCTAATTTCAAAAAAAAATCGTTCGAAACAGAGTCCGGGAAGTAAATTTATGATCATTTTAAAATCAACAAAATTTCAGCATTTTTTCGGAAACAGCCGCACGGTTTTCAAAGTTTCATCCAAAATGTATTTGGATCTTAATAATTACAAGAAGAGAAAGTGGATATGTGTGGAAATATCAATGGTGCATATAATTCATTATATCCATGCATACATATACATATTCAACAAAATCTTCAACGAGCACAAACTTGCACAGTTGCGGGGTCTTCTTGGAGTGAAGGACACAATTGTTTAGCAACTACTTTTTGTTCCTTATCATTTGTATTTTTTTATGCATTGTAATTTGAGGGGTTTTCCATGAGGTTTTCCCTCTTTTCCTCATTTTTATTCCGATTATCTTTTGTATTTGGGTACCCTAACATGGCCTGGATTGTTGGGACCCATTATTTATTTTCACATAGTGATGTTCAAGAGGGTGTTGGAGTTACTTCACACACACCTAGGATTCATTTTTACTAAGGTTTTTCTTTGTTTATTAATCATAATTATTGAGGTCGTTAGCTTCAGTCTCATATATTTTTATGGGAGAATATTCCACCTGGAGGTTATTCTCTTTCAGTTGACACTCCGGTTTGACTAGTTGAGTTGAGTTTAAGCATGTTACGTGGTTTTGTCACCATGCAACATTGGGATCATCACCATGATAATGTGCACTTGCCTTGGCTTCATCACCGCCAGTAGTGCGTTACCCTTGATTCCTTGATATATTCCTCACTACACTTTGTTTGGTCAGTTAAGCTGAAGAATGATTGACTAGTTAACTAGGACTAGGTAGTAGTTCACTCCCATAGCTGCGAGGAGACTAGACTAGGTGGCAGTTCTCCACAACTACACGAGGAGACTAGGCTAGGTGACTGAGTTCCTCCTGTCTTGTTGGTGTGTGTCTATATCACCCTAGACCACTGCTATGGCTCATTAGTTACTCGGTACATTCTATATCTATTGTAAAATTATTCACTCTTTGAGTGTGTGGAATACAGTTAATGAGGGGTTAACTTTCATTCGTTCTCTCCTTCTTCTTCTTTCTCCAATTATCTATGCTTTCTCTCCTTCTTCTTCTTTCTCCAATTATCTATGCAAATGTGTGTATTATTGTTTAGTTAGATCTATTCTGTGCAGGTTCAACACATTTACATTTGGAACTTGTCTCCAATTTGTAGTACATCGTGCCACATGGTCCTTCAGATCTCTCATGCATGTATACTTGGGAATAAAATTCTCTATTCCAAACCTAATTTGCATCAACCTTTTGCAATGTTTCCAATCCTCTATCCCTTCATTGTGGGTTTCCCACCATATCACTAGGGTCACTCTCAGTGAAACATCTAATTCTAATACCCTTTGTTGTTCAAGTATCTGCAGCTTAAATTCACTAACAAAAGAACTTACCTCAGTCAACCCTTCGAACTTTCGCGCATCTCGTACCTTTATTCTAATCCAACGTAATGAGTGAGTAATGCTCACACACCTTTCGGTCAACACTTCATGCAACCAGTTCTTCCATTGTTCAAGTCCTTCCCCTAGGTCTGATGTAAAATATTTTATGCTTCTCCAACTAAATGCACCATCCACAATGGGTTTGACATAGGCATTCATACACATTGTCATGTTATATAAGTTATCAATTTATTTTCTTGTGGGCTCACATATATTCTTTTCTCAATAGGATCTAATGGCGTAGTGACCTTTAAACCTCCTTCAAAAAACATTTCTCTTTTCTTCAAGTTGATAATCACCTGATTGTCAAAGGCCCAATCTAGTCCAATAAAATATGGGCACAACTAAATCTTATCCACAATATCGATGACTTCAAAGTCAGCTACACTGTGCACTCCATCTATGTGCACAGGTACTCCTACCAGTTTCCTGATCGGTATTATCTTATGTTGGTTAGGAAATCTCAACTGTATGGTTGAACAAACTAGCTTTGGTTTTCCAATCATCTCCCATGTCTATATTTGAAAAACATTGATGTATGATCCTAATTCCAAGATTCCATTATCCATGTCATATTCTACTATCTGCGCACTTAATACAAACTCTCTATGTGTACTCATCTTGCACAGGACTTGGTTCACTGCCTTCTCCATTGTGTGTACTTATTTGTCTTGTGTACATTGATCAATCATCCTACATAGTGTATTCAGTGTGGTCTCATCCTGCATCAAATCTAAAAATAATTTTAGAAACTTTGTCAAAGTGCTTACCTTCTTGATTGGCATGTTTGGAATAGTGCAATCATAATCTGATGACATATCATACATTGGTGGTGTCTTTGATGTTGAAGCTATCCAGTCTGGTCCTAGTATCTCCTTCCTTTCTTACTGATAAGTTTCCCTTTCTTTTTGTGGATTGAATGTTTGTAATGTCCCCACTTTGGGACATCATTACATTGCAGAGGTTTATGATGCCTAGAGTAGCCAGATGGATGTTATAGAAAGTACAAGGATTATTGAGAGGCATTTTGGGGTTTGGCTTGCATCATTCATCCCAATTCGTCATTTTGATCCATTCCACACAGGTTGGCTTTGGTTCTGTTGCATTCCGATGATTTTCATGATTTTGAGTATTTTGAGCTATAAGTTAATTAAATTCACTGAAGAGGTCATTTTGGGCACATTACTTGGAGGAACCTCTCAGTGTAATAGCTCATTGGAATCAAGAGGAGAAACACTACAAGATGGGATGTTGATAAGTGACTTTCAATGGCTAGGGAAGCCACAAGGAGAGATAAGGCGCTTTTCAGAGGTAAAAAGGTTAATTAATTAATTAAAGTGATTTAATTAGTTAATTAAATATTAATAAAATGGAAATCACTTTGGAGGGAGGAGGTGAGAAGGAAGTATAAAAGAAAGACAAAGGCCTCTATTGATTCATTCAAGTATGTCTATCATTTTGATATTTGGCTTCTAGCTAGAGAGTCCATACCTTGGTGGTTTTGAGGGTTTTGACTTAACAAACCCTAGAGGACGATTCGGTGGTGAAATATTCCACCTAGCTTGTCCCAAGCTTGGTCTCGGGGATGCAATAATCCTCCACACCATTCTAGTTCGGATCTATTTAATGTAGGAGGGTTCTACACCAGCTACAAGCATAGGAAGAGAAGAAAGGCACACCATTGGGGGTTTCCAGCAAGGGGGGTGCACCATTCTTTGAGGGAGGTTCGTTCCAAGGGATTGGAAGGGCTTCGACAGATTCTAGCACCTGTTTTTTCATTGCAGGGTCTTTTCCATTAGATCTAGTGCATTCCGTAGGAGTTTCATGAGTCATTTGATTTATTGGATGCATTGGACGAGTTGGAGAGAAGGAGAGCATTTTTGAGATTCAAATCTATTTAGTTTGGAGGGGTTATACTTCATATCTGACCCTGAGACTTCACCTAGTGACTTGCAGTGTCTCAATCTACCTTCATAGTGAGTTTCAGGGAATTTGGAGGCCTCCTTCATCAGGGCCGAAATTGTAGGGTTTGACAAATTTCAGGAGGACGCAACTCCACTTGAGGATTCGGCATTTGGAGGAGCATTCCTTAGTATTTCGGTTTGATATTTCAGGAAGGGACTCTACACATCCCGATATATAGTTTGGCATCTTAATTGGACTCATTTGGAGGCTTCTTCATCTAGGCCGAATTATCTAGGGTTTCAGGCATCCAGGGGGGTGCACCATTCCTTAGAGGAGAGGCAGATCCATAAGTTTGAGAGGGATCTTGGAGATTTGAGCACCTGGGTTGTTCTTGCAGTTACCCGATCTAATGTTTGGCATATTCATTAGAGCATTTTGACATATTTGGCAGCAGGGCCGAATTGTTGAGGCTATTAAGGGTTCTAGCAGGGCGTGGCATCTTCCAGCTTGGGGGTTGACACTTCATACGACCCAGATCTTTCTTGTATTGGTATTCATGGTGTATTCATCCTTTGGAGGCTTATTGTAGTTTTCTATTGGATCATTTTGTTGAATATTCTATATTCTATCTTGGATCCATCTGATGAGCATTCCATATCGGCATCTTCATTGTATCAGGTTCTTTCTCATTATATTAATAAAGGTCAGATCTTGCTATTGGTTCTATATTTGGTGTATCTTGTACTTTCACTGATTGTATCTTCATATCTATGTGTGATTATTGAACATAAAACGTAAGGATGAAATCAAGAGGTCAACCTACAAGTAAACACATACAAACAAGTAAATCAACAAAGTGTTTGACAAAATACCACACTCAGTAAAAGTTTTAAAATACACCCAAAACCGTGATGTTCCTAGCATATTGGCTTGGGAACATTATAGTGGTATCAGAGCCTAGATTCCTACCGGCTAGTGGGGATTAGCAGAGTTACATTGAAGATGAATATTATTAGTAGGATTGTTGAGTGTGAGAGGGAATATGAAACCCTTAATGAGAATTTCAAGGGGCTATTAACATTCCAATGGTTCCTATCCTATAAAAATCTTAGTTGGAGTAAAGAAGAGATTATATGTTGGGTCAACGAAATGGAGGAAAACAGAGCAGCTGCAGTTAGATGGAGAGAGACAAAGAGTAACCCTACACCCATTAAGAGCAGGAAATGTTGCTACAGTTGCAAAGTGCTCTAGGAACCAGAACATAGATGTAGGGGTAGAGGTAAGAAACACATCATTGAGGTGATCTATGATAGTGATGATAAGGTGTGTGAGGATACAGAGCTAGAGATAGATGCTTATTTGGAGTAGGATGCTAGTGACTCTTGCATAGCGGCTAGTGATTCTGGTACGCTTGAGGAGGATAGTGACCCTTGCACATTGGAGGAACAGTGGGATGGACATGATGACAACACTTACATTTCAATAGACATATCAGATGGTGTTGATGACCCTACACCTCAGCAGAGTGGAGACACTAGTGGAGATTCACATGTGTTAGCACCTAGAGATAACGATCACCCTATGTTGGTCGTGACACATCTGTCATATTGCCAGACACCCATGATAGCCACGTCACATGAGGATATCAATGCATTCCATATATGATGGAGGAGCCTTGTCTGAGGGATGCACACCACGAATGTATGGATCCACAGACCCAGGAGGAGAGACATGACTTAGAGACAGTAGACCTTATACACACATATCAACATGAGGAAATTGAGTCACCTCTTGTGGAGACTCCATTGTTTGAGTAGGTTGTAGAGACTCTAAGACCATCTTGTAGTGGTGAGGACGTACCCTTTATTGATCAGGATGATCATAGCACATGTCTAGACACATCTGTATGGGACCCAGGTGCAGTTGATAGTAGCAGGATGAGTGCACAGGAGTACACAACAACTCATATAGGTTACAACATGATTCAGAGGGAGCTGGCAGTTGGTGATTATGTATAGTCACATACTAGCAGTGAGAGACATGAGGTAGCACCTCATCATGACTATGATCAAGAGTCACACTACTTGGTAGGATCATTGATGAGTATGGAGAGTTATGATCCATAGGCACATGAGCTACCCTCCACGAGGGTATTTGAGATAGTCAGGCACTCACATACACATGGGGACTCCAGAGCCAGGGGCAGTTTTGATGACACTTCTATTTGTGTCATGAGAGAGATTGACCTTCATGTAGAGGTTGATCTAGTAGTACACCTAGGACCCATGATGTTGCAGGAGTATACAAGAGGCTACCTGAGTATGCAGGAGCATACAGTGGTGAGTGATGACTCACAGAGACATGCAAAGATTTATAGTGAGATCGAGAGGGGTGTATTGACTTACAGGGAGGAGACACACTTCGGGGAGCATGTAGATGCCTCTCCTTTGTAGCATCACATAACTATGAGAGTTCACCTTCACAGTATCAAAAATTTCATGGAAGATGAGATATGGAAGGTGGTTGACCAGTAGTTGGAAGAGTTATTGTCGGTTGTACCTGATGATTGGGGTTTAGTGATGACTACAGTGGAGAAGTTATCATGGTTACTAGTAGACGTGTTTTTGGTTGAATCCTTGGGATTGACTAATATAGGTGGTATTTTTCAATCCTACGGTCAGTTGTATATGCTTTTGTTAGCCTTTCCTGACATGTTTATCATAGACAACATCATGAGGAGAGATAGACAATGGTTGAGGAAATTGGGAGTGGCTAGGCCGAGATCACCTGACATGATTTTTTTTACAGCATCCATTCGGATAGAGGTGGATTGTCATAGGCAACCAGTGGAGACTTGGTGCGTGATAGTGAGCATCATAGGCCAGATGATAGAAAATGAGCACAGAGGGATTTTGACAGTGATCAGTCTAACAGAAGATCAGTGAGAGGAGATTGGAAGTGATAAACGTCCAAGTCTACCATGGGATCTGGGAGTTCATGTGGTTAGCGGGATGTTTCACTACATGATGACCCAAGTTGCACCAGAGATCCACATGCTCCACCAGGCGTTGGTTTGGAGTGGGCCTGCAGGGATTTTTTCGATGCAACAAGGTAGCTTTTCACTCTTGATCATCATGATCAGATAAAGAAAGGGTTGGGCAGGTACTACTTCCACAAAGATGTATTTATAGATGCAGTTTCTAGACAGCAAGTCCAATGGCCACAGGTATTTCAGCTTGAGGATCCAGGAGAGAGGGATCCAGTATGTATGCAGGGAGAAGACAGTCGTGGTCAGAGTAGTGCAGGGCCAACATGGTGATATTCAACAGAGATTAGCATGGGATCCAGGGATTGTAGGGTTGATCATTTCTCTGAATGATAGGGGCGAATGGACCTTTGCAGGCGAAAGTTGTTTTGACTTTCCATGGAGCTTCAGTGTTGGGGAGAGCACATCTCTTGAGGGTGTCTCATGGAGGTCTTGCAGTGCTTCATCCTGGAATCAACATATATAGTTGATGGAGGTTGTATTGATCTTGGTAGGGACTTGGATGATGGACTCATTCCGAGATGAGACTGTGTGTCATGCACAGGAGGTTCACAGAGTTCCTATACTTCAGGACTATGCTTCACAGGATATTGCAGTTCATGCCTTGATATGGGACCTAGGGGGAAGAGTGTGTTATAGTTCATCTTTGGATGGGGTCTACAGCATATCCCACATGTGGAAATGGGATCTTGGTATTATACTTGAGGGGATTTGGTTATTGCTTGAGGACAAGCAATTTTCTAGTAGGGAGGACTGTAATGTCCCCACTTTGGGACAGCATTACATTGCAGAGGTTTATGATGACCAGAGTAGCCAGATGGATGTTATCACAAGTATAGGGATTATTGAGAGGCATTTTGGGGTCTGACTTGCATCGCTCATCCCATTTCATCATTTTGATCCATTCTGCACAGGTTGGATTTGGTTTCGTTGCTTCCGACGATTTCCATGATTTTGAGTATTTTGAGCTATAAGTTAATTAAATTCACTGAAGATGTCATTTTGGGAACATTACTTGGAGGAACCTCTTAGTGTAATAGCTCATTGGAATCATGAGGAGAAACACTACAAGATGGGATGTTGAGAAGTGACTTCCAGTGGCCAGGGAAGCCACAAGGAGAGATAAGGTGCCTTTCAGAGGTAAAAAGGTTAATTAATTAATTAAAGTGATTTAATTAATTAATTAAATATTATTAAAATGGAAGTCACTTTGGAGGGAGGAGGTGAGCAGGAAGTATAAAAGAAATTCAAGGGCCTCTATTGATTCATTCAGGTATGTTTATCATTTTGATATCTAGCTTCTATCTAGAGAGCCCATACCTTGGGGGTTTTGAGGGTTTTGACTTAACAAACCCTAGAGGAGGATTCAGTGGTGAAAGATTCCACCTAGCTTGTCCCAAGCTTGGTCTCGAGGATTAAATAATCCTCCACACCATTTTAGTTCAGATCTATTCAATGCAGGAGGGTTCTACACCAGCCACAAGCACAGGAAGAGAAGGAAGGCACACCATTGGGGGTTTCCAGCAAGGGGGGTGCACCATTCTTTGAGGGAGGTTCGTTCCAAGGGATTGGAAGGGCTTCGACAGATTCTATCACCTGGGTTTTCATTGCAAGGTATTGGCCATTAGATCTAGTGAATTCCAGAGGAGTTTCATGAGCCATTTGATTTATTAGATGCATTGGACGAATTGGAGAGAATGAGAGCATTTTTTAGATTCAGATCTATTCAATTTGGAGGGTTTATACTACATATATGACCCTAAGACTTCACCTAGTGACTTGAAGTGTCCTAATATACCTTTCTAGTGAATTTCAGTGAATTTGGAGGCATCCTTCATTAGGGCCGAAATTGTAGGGTTTGACAGATTTAAGGAGGACGCAACTCCACTTGAGGATTCAACATTTGGAGGAGCATTCCTTGGTATTTTGGTTTAATATTTAAGGAGGGGAATCTACACATCCCGATCTACAGTTTGGCATCTTCATTGGACTCATTTGGAGGCTTCTTCAGCTAGGTTGAATTATCTAGGGTTTCAGGCATCCAACGGGGCGCACCATTCCTTAGAGGAGAGGCAAATCCATAAGTTTGAGAGGGATCTTGGAGATTTGAGCACCTGGGTTGTTCTTGCAATTACACGATCTGATTTTTGGCATATTCATTGGAGCATTTTGACATCTTTGGTAGCAGGGCCGAATTGTTGAGGTTATTCAAGGTTCTAGTAGGGCATGGCATCTTCCAGCTTGGGGGTTGACACTTCATATGGACCAGATCTTTCTTGTATTGGTATTCATGGTGTATTCAACCTTTGGAGGCTTATTGTAGTCTTCTATTGGAGAATTTTGTAGAAGCTTCTATCTTCTATCTTGGAGCCATATGATGAGCATTCCAGATCGACATCTTCATTGTATCAGGATCTTGCTCATTATATTAATAAAGGTAAGATATTGTTATTGGTTCTATATTTGGTGTATCTTGTACTTTCATTGATTTTATCTTCAAATATATGTGTGATTATTGAACATAAACCCTAAGGCCGAAATCAAGAGGTCAACCTACAAGTAAACACATACAAACAAGTAAATCAACAAAGTGTTTGACTAAATACCACACTCAGTAAAAGTTTAAAAATACACCCAAAACCGTGATGTTCCTAGCATATTGGCTTGGAAACATTACAATGTTGGCATGGGATCAAATGTTTTCCTTATCCATTTCTCCACTTCCTTTCCTTGTTGATAATTTGGTTGTCAATGATGTAAAAACCTTGAAGAATCCCCGAAGGTGTGGTTTTGGTACCCAAAGTTGGTTGATGAATATGGACATGAAGGATAGAGTAAATTTAAGAAAGACCCTCATATATGGATAGTACCCATCGTTCCATTTACGATGATATGTGTAATTCCACATAGTTCCTCACACTCAGGAATATATGAGTTTGTGAAGTTGTAAGCCCCAAAGAAGTGGTCAAGAAGCCCCTAGTTGGTTACAAGTATTTAATGAAAGGGAAAAGTTGTTGTAATAAGAAAACCCTATAATCCCTAATTTAAGGAGAGGATCTACCTACCACAAGTATAAATTTACCTCAAGTATTCATTCGCAACAACACTCACACACTTATTCTTTTCTTATATTTCTTGTGATCCAGTGATCTTTTTGATAAGATTGTGGCATCATTTTCTGAGGTAGAAAAAGAAGGTCGAAGGAGAAAGTTCCAAAGTTACAACAAGCCCTAGTTTCTAAGGTATCCATTGGTTTCAGGTCAGAAAGGGAGTGTATGTATGCAAGATACAGTGGAGAAAAGCGCGTATATACATGGGAAATAGAACATAAAGTCATGTATATGTAAAAGGGCTCATGAATGATTGAGTAAATGTTGGTACCATGTCCCTGAAGTCTAAAGGAAGTATACATGTAAAAATATCATAGTTTTAGGTCATCCACAAAGGTATTGGTATGGTTTTATACTTGTTTTGATAGTTACTTCATGTCATGATATGGTGTATTCTTAAGGCATACTTGGTATGGTTGGTTAGATATTTGGATATGGTATATCTTGGTTTCTTGGCTGAGTGAGGAGAACTCTTATATCGAGTTCAACATATGACATGGTTCCTATAGTTCATATATTTTAGTTGATTGTACATGGTTGAATCATATTCATGTTGTATGGTGGCATATGCATGAGAGACATGCATTGGTTCTTTGAGACACTACATTGATGATATGGTATAAATATACATATGGTTGGTGCTATGATATATGGTACATATCATTGATGCTCTATTTCATGATTCACTATTCATTATTGATGTATATTTGTTTCATTATTGATGTATGAGATAGTAGGTATGTTGGTATACATTTGATGCATGGTATGGTATAGGTGTTAGTTGATTGATAAGATGATACAGGTTGATGAGACAATGATCGTGACATAGATAGAGTTATAGAGACAGTGGCAGAAAAATAGTGGTAGTGACAGTGGAAGAGTTTGTGATAGTGATAGTTGGTCTACACTTATATTTGAGGGTGCCAGGATGGGGAAAGAATAGGTCGTTGTAGCCACCTTTTGGTAGCCATTTCGCATTTTTATCCTATCTTTATAAGCTGCCCACACAAGTGTTTTGGAACCCTTGATTTTCATCGCAATCTTTGAATAAAACAACACTATTATTTCACGCATTTGCACACCTGGCTTTGTTCTCGTTTTCACGACTGCAAGCATGAAAACTTTGATTTCGAAGTCACGTCAATGGTCACTATATTATTATGGTCACGCTTGTCTATGTGTTCATTACATTTCCAATTCAATTATAGTCACACAGTTGGCAAGACAACAAAATCTTTACTCATTTGGCATTCTTTTGTTGTTAATATGATTTCATTTTTATAAGATTGTGATGATATTATAATGACTGTCATTGAGTCCTTAATACATTGGTGGTTTGATGTTCTATAGTATCTCATCGAATTCCTTGGCACATTGGTTTCATGAAAACACATTGACATTGTGGTTAGACCCTTAGTGCAATCATTTCATACAACACATACTTGTTTTGATCAAACCCTTGGTGTTGATTTCGAAACAATGTTTTGATTTTAAAACCATGCAAACACTATGCTTGTGCAAATATTTGGGTCGACTTACCATAAATTTCATTAATTGTTTGAATGGAATTCCTTTTAACACATTGCAATAGTGATTTGAATCACCATGTGCACCGTCGATTGTACATATGGATATGATTGTTTTGCACGGGTTGATTTCGTTCCATCACCTTCGCACACTTGGGCATTAATGCCTCCCCTCTATCCCAGGTCACCTCTGTTGGTTTTCGGGGAAGCCTGTGAGCTATCGATCCTGCGTATACCCTGTCCAAACCCTTGACCATTTACCCTGCCCACTGTGTATTCTATTCTATGGCACCTGTGGTGTGCATAGAGCCTAATGGCAGCCAAACACTCATGCTATTCGACAATGCTCGTGAGGATTTGGAAAATAGTGGCTGGCTGGTGTTTATTCAAAGATTTGAGGGTTTCAACCTTTCGGTAGCCCAACAGTTCGCCCTCACGTTTGACAGATGCAGGGCTAAGGTCAGAGACATACGACTCGATCTTAATGAGGAATTCCTCAGCTCGGCTACAGGCTTACCAGCTACAAGGAAAAGGTGGTTTAAGAACTCCAAAGTAGACGAGGTGTCGTGGACGCTACTATTCCAATCGAGAAAGATTATTAGTTGTGATAGAGGTATTCCTGTCACCACCCTCAAACCCAGGTGGCACTATCTTTTGGCAATTGTTAAACAGTTTGTGACCTGCGAAGGTCGTTATGGCTTGGTATTTTTGTATGATCTTCGGTTATTGATGAATTTTATAGACTACCCTCTGAATATGCCACATTATCTCTTATGTAGTCTATACAAGATGTCCAAAAGATTTAAGCGTGAGAGGGTTGATAGTAGCCTTTTCCATCACTGCTTGATCAAATTCATTATCATTCATCATTTAATCCTTAGTGGTGATTGTTGGCAAGCCTTCCTATCAAGGAATGGCTTTGCCACCCCCGAGTGTGTTCTAATGGATAAATTTGTGGTCATTGAAACATTAGTTGAGCTAGTCGTGCCACCTCCTCCCCTTTTACCCCCTGTCAAACCCTCGAATTGCCCCGACATGGACCTACCCGATACCATGGCCGACCCATGTGCTAAAGACAATACTAAGGCCGTCAAGAGGCTTGTAAGGAAGAAAGGAAAAGGTGATACTGGTGTCAACAATAAGGGAAAGAAAAATGCACGATGGATATCGAGATGTGCTCGGAACAAGCCTAAACAGAGCACTGACCGAAAGCCTATCGTCTTTAGCGAAGATTTAGACTCGGGGATAGAATGTTTCCTAGCCAAGGAATACCCCTACTGTCATGTCCTCTGCTCTATGGAACCCTATGACTATGTCTCCAACTTACCTCTGTGCCTCAAGAACGACCCTAACTACCCGGGAATTAAGCTTCAGAATGAAACCCCTGGTAACTTGAAAGAACCCTCGCCTGTAATGCCAAAGCCCGATCAACCATCGTGTACTCAATGTAATTCTTGGCTTGAATGTTATTACACCGATGTTCCCCTGTTGAAATCTAAGATCAATTCATTAGAGGAACAAGTTATAGTGTTGTCGAAGGAGAACGACAGGCTACAAGAAGAAACAAAAAACCACCGGTTCAATTGTCTTCAGAAATGTCAACGCAGCAACGGCTTTTGTCAATTCAAAGTTATCATGACCGAATCATTTTCTTACTGCCCAGGTATGTATTTCAACATCAATTTTGTTTTATGAGTTGGTTTGAATTAATATAATTGATTGGGTTTGCTTTCAATTAGTTATGTTCGTTTTAATAGATTCAAAATGATTATGTTATTTTCGAATTACCAAAAATGATTTCGTTATGAATCATGTACAGAAGATTTGTTTGCTAAACTCGGACACAGCTATGATTTGGTTAATGCGATTTTATTGTTCTCAGATTAGTATAAGCGATTGATTTGTTTTCGATTCTGTTTGGTTTGTTGTTGAAACAATTTTGTACGTTTGAATTAGGGTAGTTGATTGGGTTTGCTTTCGTTTAGTTCTGTTCGAATAGATTCAAGAAACTATTTTGTTTCATTTTGAATAAATATTTTCGTTTTGGATTATGATTGCATTCGACCTGTACAAAAGATTTGTTTTCCAAAGTCGTGTAGCTATGTTTTGATTGATACGATTTTGCGTTAGTATAACGATTGTGTCGGCCTCGAGTTAGTTCGATTCGTTCCTGTTTGGTTTGATTTTCAAACAATGTTGCGTGCCTTGAATTAGCATAATTATTTGTATGAGTTGGATTAGTATCAAACACAGATTTGATACGGCTCTGTTAGTTTGGATTTAAAAAATGATTCCGTTGAGTGTTGGATTGACATATTATGTTTATATTGAATTCTTACCAGAGATTTGCTTGATATTTGTTTAGGGTCTGTTTCGATTGAAATAGATTCAAACACGATTTTGTTTGCTCTCAATTAGCATAGAAGTTTTGGTTTAAATGATTCGCTTTGTTTTCAATTAGCAATTAAAGATTTGTTTAATAGTTCGAATATATTTCTTTTAGTTTTGGATTGATTTAAAACGGTTTTTTTCTCAAATTAGACCAGCTACAGAATCGTGAGATTCTGTAGCTAGTCTTAAAATTTAGATTTTTGTTAATTTTACCAATAAAACATTATCTAAACTTGTCTATCCTTGTCCACCTGCAGGTACCTATGAATTTCAATGGAAAATTGGGCATGCTGTGGCAGTTTAGAAGATACTTGTTGTGATATAGTTTTGTTTTAAGTTGTTGGTCATAGGCAGAAATAGAGACTTGGGAGATTATTCCCAGATTTTTTGTAAACTATTTTTTGATAATTCCCGCAGGGATGTTTTACCCTGTGGCCTTTAAATACTTGTTATTTTTTGTAATGAACCCATAATCGATGGTTGGGAGAACAAGACTATGTATTTATGATGATACAAACTCGAATGGAAGTGGATCTTTTGTAACATCTTTAGCTTTCAATTTATCATACTTTTGTTCAGGTTTTGTGCATTTCAATTTGTGATTAAGTCATTGACTAATTTAGATATCAAGACTTATTACAGGTTAATGCGTTGTGATTTAAATTCTGTCCATGTCTTATGTATCTCAGTTTTAATACAACAATTACTCTGTTTTGATTTAATGAATAAAGGTTTATCTTCTTCGTTAAATGAATCATCTTGTGCAAATCTTCGCATACGGGTTTATCTAATTGTGATGGTTTGTAAATTATAAGATTGCTTTCGTTTTATGTCTTGTTTGTTCTGTCATTGATATTCAAAAGAGCACTGTTGCTTCCTGTTTACAAGAAGATTGTGGAAAATTTGGTGCGGGTTTCCTCCCATCAAACAGCTGAATTGGATACTTTGCACGGGACAAATTGGAAAGCGTTATTACAGGTTAGTTTATTAGTGTTATTTAAGCAGTTTAGATATATATATATATATATATATATATATATATATATATATATATATATA
>SNQJ01S0017483.1:313777-332673 GCA_010110895.2 Picea sitchensis
GAATTATTATTTTAATTGCTCATCTTAGATAGTTTTCATTTTATTTCTTTCTCATAAAATTATAAAAATAAAAAAACAATAGTTTTGCTATCATAGGACAGTTTACAAATGATTTTTGCAGGTTTTCCTTTAAAATTTGTAATCTGTAAATATTGTACATTTGTGATTAAAATTTAATTGTGTTGATAGCTGAACATTTAATTAAGTAGAATTATTGATTTCTGATATCAGTTATTAAATTATATGTATTTGTTTTAGATTTGTATATAGTTTTGTTGTAGCTTCTTTTCCCACTTAGATTAGTTTTTCTTAGTTTATCTTTTCTTTCATTTTTCTAGAACTTAGATCGGCCAACGGAGCCGCTAAACTCGTCGGGGTGGATCATACCAAACGGCTTGGGTTATTTAGACAACCCCGGACCGGATCCACTCCTCCAGTTGACGAGCGTTCAATTTCGCCCGTCAACACCACCTTCCAGTTGGAGCCAGAGAATTCAGGGAGTTGGAGTTTCCTTTAGGTTTCAGCCTAAGAATAGGGGGTTAGAGCCTCCTTCAAGTTGTAGCTAGAGAATCAAGAAGTTGGTGCTTTCAATGAATGTATTCTTTTGATATATAAGAAAATCATTCTGTGGTTTTCTACCATTTGGGTTTCCATGTAAATTATGGTGTAATGTGTATCAATTTTGATGTGACGTTATTTATGATTATACTGTTGATAATATATTGAATGTTAATTCTAAACTGCTGAATATTGTTGACAAATATACTATGGTTTAAAGAATTGAAATTTCTCATTATTGATTNTCGTCTTAGTAATCTAACAATTGGTATCAGAGTAGGTCCTTCAAGAAGTAGTCTAACCACTGGAAGGAGATCGTGGATTACACTAATATTTGGGTACCCTAGTTTGATGGTGAGAACTATGCCTTCTGGAGCAGAATAATGAAGACTTATATACAAGCACAAGGATTTGATGTTTGGTCATCGGTAGTAGATGGATAGAAAGCACCAAATGATCCCCGACGAACATAGATGGAAATAAACTTGAAGAAAATGATTAAAGGGATAGAAACACTATCGTGAATGGTTTGACTCTATCAATACATACCAATATTATGCACTGTGATTTCGCAAAAGAAATTTGGGACAAACTAAAGACTATCTACGAAGGATATCATAAAGTAAAGGAAGCTAAACTTCATATTTTTAGAGACAAGTTCAAAAAATTGAAGATAAATGAAGATGAAAACATAGAAGCCTACTTTCTATGAGTTGATGAAATAGTAAACAATATCAAAGGTATGGGTGATGAGATAAAGGAATAGGTTGTTCTTAAAAACACTTTAAGATCTCTACCAGTGAGATTTGATTCGAAAATTTAAGCTCAAGAAGAAAGAATGGACCTAGATACAATGACGATGGATGAGTTGCATGGAATAATCGCAACTTATGAGATGAGGACATAGCAATACAATCTAGTCACGAAGGAAGCAACATTCAAGGCATCCAAGAAGACAAAGAAGAAAGATAAACAAAAACCAAAGTCAGACTGTAGTTGCAGCAATGATTAAGAGGAAGATGAATAGGTGGCCAACTTCATCAGAAGGATGAAAAGATGAACCAAAAAATACCAAGGTATGATTCCATTGAAATTTTTTAATTGTGATGGTGTTTGTGTTGGTAATTTTGCTAATAAATGTTCGTATAAGAAAAGGAAAGGTAATGAAGAGGATGACTCTAAAAAGAAAAAAACAAATCCAAAAGAGTAGAAGAAACAAAAGGATATTTTTAAGAAATGTCTCTGCATAAAGGAAGACAGTTCCTCATCATACGAAGATGAAGTTAGTGATAGTGATACAGGGTACTATTCATGGAAATAGAAGACTCCGATGAAGAAGTCTTTGAAGAAGAATGTGAAGAGGCAGAATTCGATTACAAGGAAAAATTGTTGTGTTCCATAGAAGTTCTAAAGAAGGAAAAGAAGAGAAACAAGTCACTCCAGATAGAACTAAAGAAGAAATAAGAATCTCATAAATCCAAAGAAGTCAACCAGACGATCATGAATCTAAAAATATAGGTAGAATAAGACTAGAAGATTGAAAAGGCACTCAGAGGGAAGATAGATGAAAATGATAGAATCATTGAAGGGTTAGAAGCAGAGATAGTCACTCTAAGAAAAGATATTCAAAAGAAGTACATGCAAAAAAATAGCACCAGGATATTAGATAATATAATTAACAGTCAAAGACCTTAGTATGATAGATCTGGATTAGGATACAATCATAAACAAACAGAGAAAGATTCAAGCTCCAGAACGATAGAGAAATAAGCAGAGCTAAGAAGCTATGCAGAAGTAGTCATAGGTCCTTCCAAGAAAGAAGAATATATGAAGACTCAAGAGGAATATTACATAGATACTGCACCACCTAGAATATTCAGAGGTCAATATCAACAACAACTAGCTATATAAAGACCACAAGAAGAAGAAGGATTCAAAAGAGAAACACCATTTAGAATATATTCCACTCCCAAGTATCAAACTACTTTATCGGTTCATGTTATTCATGTTATAATTTTGGGCACAAAGCTATGAATTGTAGAGCCAATACCAAGAATAGAAGAAATGATGAGGAATATACAAATACTTATCCAAGAAGATATCATGGAGCACAAAATAGAAGCTGCAATAGATTTAGATCATTGAGTGATGTCATATAATGCTACAAGAGCAATAAATTTGGACACATGGCTAAAGATTGTAGACTCACTATTCCTCCAAGGGAACCGAAGTAGAATATCAACAATCACAAGAAGGAACCACAAAGGATATGGATAAGAAAGCAAGATCAAGTCAACACTGAAGAATGCAATATTTCTCTACAAGATCAACATAAGAAACGTGGATGGTATGTTGACAATGGATGCTCAAAGAATATGACAAATGATAAAGACAAATTTATGACATTGAATAAGGAAAGAGATGGATTAGTTTCATTTGGAATTGACAAATCAATCAGAATTATTGGAAAAGGAACATTCATGCTCGGAAGTAAGGATGCTACGACATAAACTGTTTTATTGGTCAAAGACATGAAACAAAATATACTAAGTGTAAGTCAAATGTGTGATCAAGGACATAGAATTGTGTTTGACTTAAAGAAGTGCGAGAGAAGGAAAGAAAAATCAAGCAAGTTGGTGGCTACAATTGTAAGAACTCCAAGAAACATATGTGTTCTAAATGAAATAGGAAAGGAAATATGTTTCTTAGGAAAGGACAATGAAAGTTGGCTCTCAAACAAAAGAATGGTTCACATAAATTTTGATAATCTTGTCAAAGTCGGCAAAAAGGAAGCAATAAGAGAAATGATCAATATCTTAAAGCCAACATACATTCTATTCAAGAATTGTCTATAGGGAAAACAAACCAAGACAATGTTCATGTCAAAGGAGTATTCTACAAAAAAACCACTGGATATTGTACATACTGATCTATTTGGACCAACAGGAATGAATGGATTGAAAACTGAACATCATTTCATGCTACTAGTTTATGACTATAAAAGAATTACTGCAGTTTGCTTTCTAAATAAGAAGTCGGAGGCATTCAAAAAATACAAGACATACAAAGATATGGTTAAAACTGAGACAAAGTTGAAAATCAAATGTTTGAGATCACACAACGGAGGAGAATTTACATCAAAGGAATTCATGGAATTCTACAACGAGCATGGGATAAAGAGGCAATTCTTAGTAACTAGGACACCTCATCAAAATGGATTTGTCAAAAGGAAGAACAAAATAGTATAGGAAATGGATAGAAACATGATAAGATATTCCAAGTTAACAAATTTATTTTGGGTACAAGCAATACATACAAAAATTCACATCCATAACAAATGGATTCTCAGAAATAAAAATGATAAGACTCCATACGAGCTATGGAAACAGAGACCAAAAAATGTGAAGCACTTCAGAGTATTCAAAAGAAAATGTTAAATCAAAAGAGAAGATGGAAGAATTGAAAATTTTGATTCTCGAGTTGACGAAGGCATACTGGTTGGGTACTCAAGAAAAAAGAAATAATTACAAATTCTTCAATATAAGACTCAATAAAATAGTAGAAAGCATCAATGTGAATATTGATAAGACATGGAAGAAAGATAAAAGAAAGTAGAAAATATTTAGTGGAACAAGATCATGAAGAAAAATTGAAAGAAGAAGATGTAGATAAGGGATCATATGAAGAAGAAGATCAGCCAGAAGCAGAGTAAGAACAACATGATATTCAAGTACCTCCAAAGACACCCAGTAGATGAGTGCAGAAAAATCATCCAGCAGAAGGAATTATTGGGAATAAAGATGCAAGAGTTGAAACCAGAAGAAGAATCCGCTCACTAGAACAACAACATCTATCACTACTATCTGCTATTGAGCTGAGCATTTTTTAAGAATCCAAGAAGGATGAATTTTGGATCAAATCTATGGATGAAGAGTTAGACCAGATAGAAAATAATGACACTTGGGAACTGGTTCCAAGACAAAAGAACAAGAATGTAATCAGTACAAAGTGGGTCTTTAGGAACAAATTGAACGAGGATGGACAACTTACCAAGAACAAAGCAAGGTTGGTATGTAAAGTATATGCTTATGTTGAAGGTATAGACTTTGAGGAGACGTTTGCCTGAGTTGCTAGAATGGAAGCAATCAAGTTGATTCTAGCTTATGCACGTTCCAAGAATATCAATGTGTACCATATGGATGTAAAATCATCTTTCCTAAATGGATATATAGAGGAAGAATTCTACATCGAGAATCTAGAAGGATTTTAGTTGTTAGAGAAAGAAAATTATGTTTACAGGTTGAAGAAGGCCTTATATGGTCTCAAACAAGCCCTCGGGGCATGGTATTCAAGGCTAGAAAAATACTTACAACAACAATGGTTCAAGAAAGGAAATGTAGACAACAATATCTACATAAAGGTAAATCAAGATAGTATCCTGATAATTGAAGTTTATGTTGATGATATTATCTTCAGAAGTGATGATGACAGGATGAGTCAGAAATTTTCCAAAGACATGCAAAATGAATTCAAGATGTATTTGCTTGGAGAGTTGTATTTATTTTTGGGTCTCCATATATGTCAGAGAAACAAAGGTATCTTTATCTCTTAGACCAAGGATATCAGAGAAATGTTGAAAAAAAATGGAATGACAGATTTCAAACCAGTCAGTAATCCTATGCAGAGTGATTGTAAGTTAAGTAAGGATGATGATTCTGAAGATGCATATCAAAGACAATGTAGATCAATGATTGGAAGGTTACCCTATGTAACAGCTTCCAGACTAGATGTGATGCAGGAAGTTGGACAGGCTGCAATGTTTCAAGCAATACCAAAGAAATCACATGTTATGGCAGTAAAGAGGATATTCAGATACCTCAAAGGAATGGAAGAGTTTGTATTATGGTATGTAAAAGGGAAGGATCTAGTGATCATTTTGCTAAGGTTGTAGCATCATTTTTTGAGGTAGAAAAAGAAATTTGAAGGAGAAAGTTTCATAGTTGCATCAAGCCCTAGTTTCTGAGGTATACGCGAATTGCAGGTCAAAAAGGGAGTGTATGTACATGGGATACAATGGAGAAAAGTGCGTATATACACGAGAAGTAAAACAAGAAGTCGCATATCTATAAAAAGGCTCATGAATATTGATTAAGTAAATGTTGGTACCAGGTCCCTGAAGTCTGAAGGAATTCTACAGGTTAGCATCTCAAAGTTTCATGTCAGCTACAAAGATATTGGTATGGTTGTATACATTTTTTGATAGTTACCTCATGTCATGATATGGTGTATGGTTGATGCATACTTGGTATGGTTGGTTAGATATTTGGATATGGTATATATTGGTTGCTTGGATGAGTGAGGAGCACTCTTATATCTAGTTCAACATATGACATGGTTCCTATAGTTCATAGCTTTGAGTTGATTGTACATGGTTGAGGCATATTCATGTTGTATGGTGGCATATGCATGAGAGACATGCATTGGTTCTTTGAGATACTACATTGATGATATGGTATAGATTTGCAATTGTTGATGGTATGATATATGGTACAGATCATTGGTGCTCTATTTCATGATTCACTACTCCTTATTGATGTATATTTGGTTCATGATTGATATATGAGATAGTATGTATGATGGTATACATTTGATGCATGGTATGATATAGGTGTTAGTTTATTGATAAGTAGATACATGTTGATGAGAAAGTGATAGTGATAGAGACAGTGGCAGAGACATAGTGGTAGTGATAGTGGTAGAGTTTGTGATAGTGACTATTAACACTTGGTATTTTCTTTGGGATGTATCAAAGAAACCCCAAGGTAACTATTTCAACCATATTTAGATTGTATTCTGATCTAAACAATCAGAGAGGGATCTCTCATATGTCGAATGAATGGTAATAACTCAAAGGATTCATCAATAAATTCATAGAGGTCAGATTCTGCAATAGGACAAGTTTGTTTTTGTTTTAAAAGGGTTGGTAGGACAAACAAGAGAAGGGAACCATTGGGAAATGGAGTCGAATTTTGAAATACTATGAATATTAACACAACTATGTATCCATGAGGGAACAAAGGAAAAATAAGCATACATTTTCATCAATAAACAATATTCAGATGATAGCAAAACATAGATAAGAAAAGTCAATTACTAATGAGAGAATCTAATAAGGATGAATTCTCAATTGTAACTTTAGAAGAAATAATATAAAGGTTGACTACAATGAACAAAGCACCTAACAAAGGGTGAATTATGGACCTGCAATCATTAAAACGTGACACCAACATTAACTATATGAAGAGAGCATCTATCAAGGATGAATTCCGATCATTTGCTCATAGCTATGATTAGAAGAAAACACAAAAATGAAATGAATGTGAACTGGGGAAAACCGCACTGAAAAGGGACACCATGATGAATCTCTGCTAGAAAAAAACACTCACTGCTTGTATTAAAAATCATGAGAAATTACAGAGTTTTCCAGCGACAAAGGAAGGCTTTTCTCTAGCCAGTCGAACCCGTTTGTACTTACAAAATGCTTGCTTAAATAAAAAAAACAATCACAAAATGTCCCTAGTTTGTTGCAAAGAAAATAATTTCAAATAAACTAAAATAAAAGTGGTTGCAATAGGTGTCCCGAGATGTTAAGGATGTTGGATTCTGGAAATAAAGTGTTGTCAGATGTAGATCGATCTTTTGAGTTTTTACTGCGACCTAATATTCCAAATTTGTTATCTTCCCTCTTGTGGAGTTCATTTGGATCTGGGAATGATATTAATTGATCTCTTACCATTTGTTGTTTGTTACATGATATATCGGGACTGCTCCATATAACTTGAATCAGTTCTGCCACATGTGTGTCTACAACACTTTGCGTAGCGAAGGTTTTATATGCAAGTGTTGTGTATGACTGTTTACTAGTCAAAACAACAATTGTGACCAAAAATGTTTGTTGATTTCCTAAAATTTGATAAAATCCCCTCATTCCAGTTAAAAATCATGAGAGCAGAGGCACACAGTATTCACACACAATTACCTTATCATATTGCACACATACATACGTACATATATAGTTGAACTCAGATTCAACTTATCCCAAACATAGCTATGGAGGTTGAGAGAATATCTCAACAACTACTACAAATCTTCAACCAACCCCTAAATTAATCATTAATTCTAACACTCTCCCTTAATGATTACATTACAAATAAACCACATATTACAATTCTCAAATCACAACATAGATCTCTGTCTGATCTGGTCTTCATCATCTCTTACACCCACTCTGATGCCTCTGGACTGCGCTCTTTCTCTTCCTCTTCTTTGAGCTTGCCATTCAACTCATTTAAAGCATAAATGCTTCAGACCATCATTCATGAACTTGTACAATGGACAATTTGACAACTCGGCTCATCGGGGCTTCCGTGATAAAAGATGTCAATTATTGATGCATTCTATGAACATGCCTCCATCTGTCGGATTTTTGCTTTCGGCTATCCTTCAGTATCTAGAAGAGCAGTTTGGATACGGAATGTCCTCAACATTCAATTATACAAGGTGACTTCCAATAAGAACAGTTGTTCTTGAAACCGGGGATGCCAGCTTATATCACGATACAAGAGTTCCTACTTTCTTTTACATAAACACGTAAATATATAAAAAACTTTAAACATTAACACACATAAAACCACTAACACACATTCAGCTGAAGAGATCAGATCTGAAAATTACAAATCAAGGAAATGCAAATCACAATTTGATTTGGCTGGATTTCTCTTCGGATCTGGACATCGACTTGNAACTTGTACAATGGACAATTTGACAACTCGGCTCATCGGGGCTTCCGTGATAAAAGATGTCAATTATTGATGCATTCTATGAACATGCCTCCATCTGTCGGATTTTTGCTTTCGGCTATCCTTCAGTATCTAGAAGAGCAGTTTGGATACGGAATGTCCTCAACATTCAATTATACAAGGTGACTTCCAATAAGAACAGTTGTTCTTGAAACCGGGGATGCCAGCTTATATCACGATACAAGAGTTCCTACTTTCTTTTACATAAACACGTAAATATATAAAAAACTTTAAACATTAACACACATAAAACCACTAACACACATTCAGCTGAAGAGATCAGATCTGAAAATTACAAATCAAGGAAATGCAAATCACAATTTGATTTGGCTGGATTTCTCTTCGGATCTGGACATCGACTTGGAACAATTGCGTATAAAGGGAAAGACGCAGCAGAGGATAATCTGGGCACATTGATCCAACGAATATCATGGACTGTTGTTGCATTTTCATCTTTTTCATCAGTGATCTCTGTCAGTGATTTTCTCAGCAGCAATCTCAGCAATTTCTGAATTATGACCACTCTGTCAATGCATATGTTCCACATGAGGGCGGCTCAATCAAATCACATCTATCTCTCTATCACGTAGTGTTGTCCCAGCGATGGCAGATAGATCCTTCAAGGCTGACGGAATTCTGCAGCAGATAGGTAATATGCAGAATCAAATGCCTCGGTTTCACTAAGCAGCGGCGTCTCCTTGCTGATAGCAGAAAATATGTCTCTCGGTGGCAGAAAACTCCTTTGATGCAGTAGAGCAACAACAATCTCTAAAAAACGCAGATCCCTTGTGAATGGCGATGAGAAGGCAAACCATTAGACAACAACAACAATCAACTCACCTTCAACAGCGAAACAACACACAGAAAAAAAAAAAAAAAAAACTCACACACCTAAACTAACATATGTACACGAGAACAGCCTCTCAATCTATTTCATATTCCTGGACACTCCCGTGAGGGATTAAGCCCAACTAGGCTCTGATACCAAGTTAAAAATCATGAGAGCAGAGGCACACAGTATTCACACACAATTACCTTATTATATTGCACACATATATAGTTGAACTCAGATTCAACTTATCCCAAACATAGCTATGGAGGTTGAGAGAATATCTCAACAACTCCTACAAATCTTCAACCAACCCCTAAATTAATCATTAATTCTAACAATTCCTGCCTTGAAATTTGGATCTGTCCATTCTTTTGTTGGTAGATATCTTGAACACATGACAATAACAACAACACCTCCCGAGATCTTTGCAATTCTTTCTGGTAGTTTCTCTGAGTCATAGACAGAGCCAGTTGCTGCCAGTTCCTTTTTAAGTTGAGCAATCCTTGCTTGAACTTCATCTTTGGTGGCAGCATCAACAATTATGGTAGTTGAACTGTCGGTTTGGTAATCTTCCTTGCAATACCAAGCTTCTCAACAGATGCATATTTGATATTAATACCAAGGTCACCAACCAAAAATTCCACACCTGTCATTATAGCAATACCTGTCATTATAGCAATACTCTTCAGTAGGGACCTTCTCTTCTCGCAAAAACCTGGAGCTTTGATATCAACAACTTTGACTATTCCATGCAACTTATTAACAACCAACGTAGCCAATGCTTATCCTGAAATATCTTCAGCAATAATAAGCAGAAGAACATTCAACTGCAAGGTCTTTTCAGGCATAAGAATAATATCTTTGATTGTTGTAATTTTCTGGTTAGTGACCAAAACTCTAGCATTCTCAAAATCCAAAAGCAAATGAATGCCCCTTTTCACTGTCATGTAAAGATTCACCCATGCTAATAATCTTCTTCATTATCTCCTTAACTAATATGGAAAATATTTTTTTCTTTGTTGATGGCCCATTGATGTTGGTATATTTCTTACATGATTTGCTCACATCTTCTAAGATATTCTCTCCTTTGGTTTTATCTAATCCTGCATTGTCCTTAGCTATAATTAAATCGTGGGATTCTGATACATTACAAAAAATAAATCAGAGCACTCTCTGACTGGATACCATTATAGTGTGATCCATAAATTGGTTTCTTCCCACTGGGATCGCCATGCTCTCACATCCAAATCAGAAGCGATCTCCATTATGAAAACGACAAAAGCTCTTTTCTGGATACTTTCCTTGTCTGGTGTAGAAAAATTCTCATGTTCAAAAGTGGTGCATCCTTTTCTGGGAAAGAAAGGACCGCTTGCAAAAGGAGGTAGTTTCAGGTGCACTTGATGGGCAACAAACTCCTACAATCTACGCCTGTCTCCGAAACCCAGGCGATCAAATAGATTTGGCTCAACATTATTGCTCCTCTGTCTTAGTAATCCCCTTGATCCTAATCTGGGTGTTCTTCTAAAGCTTCTCTCACCTGATGTTAATGCTCCATTCTCCGAGGATAAGTATTGTTTCCCTTCATCCAATGTTGTTTGTTGATCTTTTTTTGCATTAGATTGTCGCTTTGGTTCTACCTCGAGTAGAAGCACATTACAATCCTCCCTTGCAGGTTTCAAAGAACTAGGATAACAATATCCCTCTTCTCTATCCTTTCCGTGCAGGAAGAAGACCAAATAACCATCCCAGTTGTCGATGATCTCAAACACTAGTGCCCAAATAAAACCACTCTCAAATCCTCGAGGGGCGACAAAATTAGAGGAAACGATCTGTTTGGCTTTAGCCATCGCCATTTCAATTAATTGGGAATTATTTTCTGGTAAATACACCCATAAAATTGCACTGCCTCACTCTCCCTGGCCTTATACATCTTTGAAACCAGCCAGAGGACAAAACCGATGGAGGCTTAACTTTAATCCATTATAGGAGTTCATAACCAACTATCAGGCATGATGAATAGCATTTATAATTTTTTGTTGGCGTTTTCTCTTTGGAATTATCAATGATTTCCTTGATTTGGCAGTGTTCAATGCTTGAACAACTGGAGGATTACTTTTTTGCGGTCATGTTGATTAGAATTGAACGATGATGCCTCTGTAGTATTGAAAATAGAAACAACGCCATATTTCCATTCGAGCTTGCAAACCAGATGGTGAAATCTCCTTTTGTAATTTCAATAGCTCTGAAAAAACCCACCAATTGTATCCACTAAACCAAGACTAGTTGCAACATTTCATGTCCACACCCTACCTTGAGCGACAACGTCCATAACAATGCTCTGCTATACTGGAAGTACAAAAGTTTTTAGAAGTTTAATTTATATTCAAATCCTCAGATGGTTTAATGATGTTCACAAGGTTAGCTATAAGTGCATGTATATGATCAAATCCGATGTGTCAAACCGAAACCCTTTCTCCCCTGCGCATTGAGAAGTTGGTTCTTGGGAAACAATTTGGCAGTTTCGGGAGGGAGAACCATATGCTTGAAATGACCTCCAACCTCCAAATGGTAGTGAAAAATCTTTTGATTAGCACAGCCATATAATTGTGGCTGATCAACGTCGAAAGGTTGATAAGATGAAAAGAATCTTTAAAAGAATATATTAAATTTTATTATTGATTAACAAATAAACGGTTGAGCTTCATTTATCTGGTGTTAATATTTTAATTTCTGTTAATCACTTACGTGGCAATCAGTTAGCTATCAAAGTAATTTTTAAATATGATTATGTAAATGTAAAAAAGTAAACATATAAACAGATGTCTTTATAATAACTAGGTAGTTAATGATTGAAATCACAACCATTTATTTTGTGTGACTATTAAAAATATTCCAGCCATATTCCAGCCATATTGGTGTACACCTTTTGACGTAAATATAAAATTTTATGAACTGAAACCCTCGATATACTTGAATGACATGCTACGTTTTCTTTTACTTTACTTTCATAGGAGGAATTATCCCACATTAGCGGTGCAAAAACGAAATATGGTGTTTACATATAAAACCATTCGATGATTACTTCGATGTGTGCTGTATCCTTTGCGTCCCTTACTCCTTATCCAATGCTCGAAACCTTGCATAAAGGCCAAAGAGTTTGAATTTATCCTTAAAGGCCAAATTTGTTTTAAAAAAAAATTGATTATGAACCAATTTTAACTTTTGGCTTAAAAAATTGTTTTGTGTGGCACGTAAAAGTTTGAATTTATCCAAATTTGGCTTAAAAAAAATTTGATTATGAACCAATTCTAACTTTTGGCTTAAAAAAATTGTTTTGTGTGGCAGGTAAAAGTTTGAATTTATCCTTAAAGGCAAAAGAAAAAATTGATTATGAACCAATTTTAACTTTTGGCAAAAATGAATCCAATGCTCGAAACTTTGCATAAAGGCCAAAGAGTTTGAATTTATCCTTAAAGGCCAAATTTGGCTTAAAAAAAAATTGATTATGAACCAATTTTAATTTTTGGCAAAAATTAATCCAATGATCGAGGCCTGAGAGCTTGAATTTATCCTTAAAGGCCAAATTTGGCTTAAAAAATTGATTATGAGCCAATTTTAATTTTTGGCAAAAATTAATCCAATGCTCGAAATGATGAAAATTTTAACTCAAAATCAATCAAAAATCTAATGCAATGCCAAATTTGGCTTAAAAGAAAAAATTGATTATGAACCAATTTTAATTTTTGGCAAAAATTAATCCAATGCTCGAAATAATGAAAATTTTAACCCAAAATCAATCAAAAATCTAATGCAATCAATCCAAGAACCCAATGATGATTTTTTTTCGAAATAACAATTTCTCTTAAGCCAAAATTCAAAATTTAGCATGTGAGAACATCTGGATCCAACTGGGGATGACATCCTCCCTGCGAGGCTCCAAAGAACGTAGATCGAGTGCCTGATCCATTGGGCTGCTCCCAAACTCAACTTTCCAACTGTATCTTATAACCTTCTCTCTTGCTGACCTGAAACCAATCCCATTGAAATCCAAACATGATCTATTCTGCCACCAAATATTTCTGCAACTGAACCAAAACCAAACTTAAACTACAAACTGAAAAATGTTGAAAGAGATGCTCACCATGCTGAGCTTATTCACACTCCTACCTACTCTAAGCTATAAGAATTTTTTTTGAACCAAGTAATGCAAAAAGTGCCAATGGAGCCAATTCAATAGTTGTTCAAGTAACTGGATCCTTTGATCATGCTTCAACCAAAAGTAAACTAAATAATGTAATGGAAAAAGAAACTCACAATACCTTTTGTTTTCATAGTAGAAAAATAGCTAAAAATTTTGGCAGAAAAAACTTTCCATATACTCAGCTACAGGATCATAGAAGATGTGTTCTGTTAGATGACTTTCAAGATATCCTGCAATCTGATCATTATATGTTCTCTCTTTTCCATCATATGGTTTCAACTGTGAGTCATCAAACCCGTTTTTATTCTCAAAGGTTTCCTCAATATTGACAACTGAGGGCAGCACTACCTCCTCTTGTCTTGGTTGGAAAAGGTTTTCAAAAGACTGACTTTGATATTGGACATTTTGGGACTGAATTTGAATCTTTAAAACCTCAATATCTTTCTAAAAATCTTTGGCAATCTCTTGTAAAAAGAGGATCTTGGCTTTTGAACTACATTTGCATGACTTTGAGTAAGAAGACAAAAATGCAGGAAAATTTCCTTTCACTTCCTCATTGGTGTATGTATCGTTTCATTCTTTAAAACCTAGAATGGTGTTAAGGTTCTAACCCGCACATAGGTAGATCAATGTATTCGGATGTAATAAAGGTCAATATTAATAAGGCCTTTCAATAAAATAGAATAAGGCGGATGTAAGAAGACCTAATAGAAGCTTCCACTTCTAGAAGGATCTTCCTCTAGATGATTCTCTTAATAGGCATATTTAGTATAAATAAGGGTCGAGGGTATGAAAACCCTAGCTTGGAGATTATTGTAATAGAGCGTTGCTCGACTGGAGGTTGCCCCCTCGAAGAAGCCTGTGAACATTGTTTTCTGAATCAAAGTGTTATTTCAGTTGTTGCTCTTATATTATTTTTGTGTTATTGTGGAGATTATGCTGGTTATATTACTATTATTCTGCCATTTCTAACGTTTCATTTCTGTTCTGCGTATTTATTATATCTGGTATCTTCCAAGTGGTATCAGAGCACTTTCCTTGGCAAAAATTGTGGGAATTTTTTTTCCAAGGTAGAGACGTATTCTGACGTCTTTAAGCCACAAAGATCTGTCGTTATGCGCATAAACCCGTGGTTGAGGGATTCATACACGTAGGAAATACAAGTGGTTCTTAAGTGCACATCTGTTGGCCACCCTTGTAACCCCTGTTGGTACCCCTTCGAGTGGTAGCGCATCAGACAACACCTGTGTATGGATTGACCTAGCTTTCCTGAAGCCCTCTTTAGATAAACCTATCGGCCGCCGGACTGCTATAGTGTCACCGAGAACATCACTCGAGAAGATACTCTCTAGTACCTGGGTAGTCGAGTAGTATGGCTAAGGGTACGATCTATCCTCCTTAATTAGTGCCCTGAGATATTGGGTCGAGTACTACTGTTGGACCCTGCACGTATATCAAGGAGCTATAGCATAGGGAAAAACCTTGTATGTAGAACCCTTGAATACCTAACCCTTGGGGGACAGAAACATAAACACATTAAAATCGACCAGATCTATTGTCGCGCAACTGTGTTCGGGTTGCCAAGTAAATACACATTTCTTTCTGGTTAAGAATTTGGGGATTTCATCACTGCAGTATTCTTTAGACAGGAGTATAACTCTGCAGGTCTGGAAATTTTTTCACCATTATTTGAGGCCTATTCCATTAGATTCGTCTCTTCTCCCTTATCATAGTCATCCATATCATTTTTCGGCAAAAACAATTTGACCCTGCCTGCCCCTCTTCAGTTCACCCATCCTCATGGACCATACCCGTAGCCAAGAACTGGAGTTTCGCTTCAACACCTTGCAATCTAGTTTCCTCGAGACCCAAAAAGAAGTGAAACAACTCAGTGCTACTATTGCCTCCCGAGATACATCTATCAATACCACCATAAATGCATCCGTGCAGCCCTCAATGGAGGAAGTCAAACAAGAACTAACCACCCAGCTTGAATCTGTCTTTGCATCACTCTGCACCGAACTAAAGATCCCTACTGATGACCATTTTCCTTACGCACATCCAAAGATTGAAGGTGAACCTTCATCCCATCCCCATACCTTTCAACCCCATCACTTTCAACGTGACATATGCCTTCCGCTCGTGGATGTAACCAAATTTGATGGCTCAGACCCCACTGGTTGTGTCACCCAAATGGAACATTTTTTCTCTTTATACGGAATTACAGATGACTTGGCCAAATTAAGGTATGGTTTTCTCCATCTAGATCAAGAACACTAGCAATGGTGGAAATGGAGAAAAACTTCCCGTCAAGGGTATATTGCTTGGACCCAATTTGTGACTGAGCTTTATGAATGCTTTGACACAGACACCAACCATTTGGGCTGTTTGACAAAATTGAAACAATCAGGAATAGTCAAAGACTTCATAACTGCATTTGAGCGCCTGGCTTTTCAAACAGAGAGCATGACTGATGCTTTCTTTCGAGAGTGTTTTATTAGTGGCCTTAAAGAGGAGATTCGGGCCCATGTCCTCATGGCTCGACCCTCGAGTTGGGTGGAGGCTACTAAAAAAGCTAAAGAAGCACAATAAGTTGTATCCTCTCAAACCCGTAAACCTTCCTTTATCCCTCGCCCTAAACCCATAAATCCCACTACTCCCTCTGCCTCATTAAAGATCCAAAAATTGACTAGGGCTGAAATGGTTGAACGCCAACTCAAAGGCCTTTGTTATAATTGTGATGACAAATATTTCCCGGGCCACAAATGTAAGGAACAAAATCTTTTTATGGCCATCTCTGAGGATATTTCAAAAGAGGATGTTGAAACTCCCATTGTGCCTAAGTCACCTGAAATCACTGACATAACCCCTCCCTCTGACCCTCCCGAAGTAGAACCAATCATTTCCCTCAATGCTCTCACTAGCTTCTCCACCCCCCAAACCCTCAAGTTAATTGGTTACATCAAGCATTGGAAGGTCTTCATTCTGGTTGATAGTGGAAGTACCCATAATTTTATTCATCGCTGCATTGCCCAAAAAACCCATTGCTACATCCATGCCGTCAACAATTTCCAAATTATGATTGTCAATGGTGGTTCCATGAAATGTGGAGGGCGTTGTGAAAATGTACACCTCCAAATTGGTGACTACCACCTCAAATCCCATATGTTTGCTATCGACATGGGTGGTTGTGACATTGTGTTGGGTGCAGACTGGCTAAGGACCTTGGGTTCCATTCTCATGGATTTTAAGGACTTAACCATGCAATTTGACCAGGAAGGCCACCAATATAAATTCCAAGGCATCATTGTTGGGTCACCCAAGGTCATTAGTTCCCATTGTATGGAAAAGCTGCTCAAAAAAGGTCACTCTGGTGTCATTGCCCAACTCCATGCCATACAAGCAACAAAGACACCCCCGGTGCTACAAGACCTCCAAGCTCTCCTTTCTAAACATCAAATGGTATTTTCCACTCCCCAAGGACTCCCTCCTTCCTGCGGTGTTCATGATCATTCAATTCCCCTGGTACCAGGAAGCCTTCCTCCCAATATCCGTCTATATCGCCACCCCTTTTCACAAAAAAATGAAATTGAGAAAATGGTTCAGGAACTCCTTACTACAGGCGTTATCCGTCCTAGTACGAGCCCTTACTCTTCTCCGGTAGTCATGGTCCTGAAGAAAGAAGGTTCTTGGAGAATGTGTCCCGACTTTCGTGCCCTCAACAAACTGACCATTAAAGATAAATTTCTCATTCCTGTCATTGATGACCTCCTGGATGAATTGAGTGGAGCCCAATTCTTTACTAAACTTGATCTTTGCTTGGGCTATCACCATATACATATGAAAGAGGCATACATCCCCAAGACGGCCTTTCAAACTCATGAGGGACACTATGAGTTTTTGGTCATGCCCTTTGGCCTGTGTAATGCCCCCCTCCACCTTCCAAAGCCTCATGAATCATGCCTTCTGCCCCTTTCTCCATCATTTTGTCTTAGTTTTCTTTGATGATATCCTCATCTATAGAAAAACCTGGACATACCATCATACTTATGTGGATCAACTTCTCCATCTACTCTCTCAGCACCAACTTTTCCTGAAACAGTCTAAATGTGCTTTTGGTGCCTCAGAAGTAGAATACTTGGGTCATCTGGTGGGCAAGGATGGCGTCAGGGTGGACCCGAAAAAGATTGAAGCTATGCAAGACTGGCCGCACCCAAAGACTCTCAAAGGCTTGCGTGGATTTTTGGGCCTCACCGGGTATTATCACAAGTTTGTTAAGAACTACGGAAATATTGCAACACCTCTCACTGCTCTCCTCAAAAAGAACTCTTTCACTTGGACTCCAGCAACGGCTCAAGCTTTTCAAACCTTGAAGACGACCATGTGCACCACTCTGGTTCTGGCCCTTCCTGATTTCACAAAGACCTTTGTGTTGGAATGTGATACCTCAGGGAAAGGAATCGGTGTTGTCCTTATGCAAGAGAATCGACCTTTGACCTTCACCAGCAAACAACTGTCTGAAAGGAATCTGGGCAAACCCATTTATGAAAAGGAAATGTTGGCTATTCTACATGTCGTTGAGTTGTGGCGTCCTTATCTCTTGGGGCAACGCTTCCAAATTAAGACCGACCATCAAAGCCTCAAGTACTTTCTGGAACAACGCATTTCCTCCCAGGAGCAACAAAAATGGGTGACTAAGCTCTTTGGATATGATTATGAGATCATTTACAATAAGGGCAAAGACAATGTCATGGCGGATGCACTGTCCCGAAAATATGAAGACGAAGGATCCATTTTTTCTCTTTCCTTCATTGTATCTGATTGGCTCCAAGCTGTGCGCCACGAATGGCTTCAAGATCCCAAAAGTTTGTATCTGATCCATCAATTGCAGACCAAGGCTCCGGCTCCCCCAGGGTACTCCTGGTTCCAGGATGAGCTTCGATACAAAGTCCGTTTGTATTTAAGTAAACAATCTAAGCTTAAATCCACGGTACTTTCTGAGCTTCATGCTACACCCACAGCGGGGCACTCAGGGTTCACCAAAACATATGACAGGGTCAAACGTTCTTTTTTATGGGATGGTATGAAACAGGACATCTATAATTTTGTTGTTGAATGTGAGGTGTGTCAACGCAACAAGGGAGAAATAGTCAAATCTCCGGGCACACTACAACCGCTTCTGATTCCCCCTACTATTTGGAAGGATATCTCTATGGACTTTATTACCGGCTTACCCAAATTTGGGAATAAATCAGTGATAATGGTGGTTGTGGATCATCTTTCTAAGTATGCTCATTTCTACGCTCTTCACCACCCATTTACTGCATCCACGGTGGCTCAAATTTTCATGGACCAGGTCTTCAAGCTTCATGGCATGCTGCACTCTATTGTTTCTGATCGTGACCCAACTTTCACAAGCAATTTTTGGCAAGAATTGTTTAAGCTA